>CANSZD010002819.1:0-122036 GCA_947648045.1 Beta corolliflora | reverse complement strand
ACAAAAAATTGATTCTTATCATATCAAATAATAAGTTGGTAGGGAAGTTCCTTGCTTTTGGTACCTGTAATTAACAAAATATGGGTAGGAAGAATGATGGTATAGTCGAAGCCTAAGATATGATGATGGTAAAGAGATTAACCACATCTACCTAATTATATAGTTTTGTTCCTTGGTATTCATCTTCCAGCTCTGAATGATAAATCTATTAGTGTGAGACATCAAAGAAAGAGATAATCATCATTGGATCGATCACCATCCTCATCTTAATAGTAGAGGCGTGTGAAAACAAGGGTTTTGGGCACTCGTATATCACAATTCACGAAGGTGCTTGCACTAATTGTGGCGCTATCACACATAATGAAATGTATGGAAAGACACAGGAAAATGAAAGCAAAATATACGAGGAAAAAACATTGCTAGAGATGAAATCATTCGTCGGGGAACTCGAGCTCGATTTAGGCTTGAAACATGATGGATGAAATGGTTTCGATATTGCAAACCATAATCATATCCCTCGTGGTTCATATGACAATAATGATGACATGAAGGTGCACGGATGTAAATTCAGCGTACTATGATCCTAAATCTAAGATGACAAGTTTTACAAAGGTGATAATCAAGACAAGTTGAGTGGTCAAGCTTTGGTCTTCAAGCAACAACAAACAACAACTCCTCTTGAAAATACACATGACGATGTTCAACTAGATGCAACTCCAACACAAGCTGAGTTGGTTTACAAGATCAATACCGAGTTGAAGAAGGTGAATGCTAAGGGAGAGCATCATGAAGAAGTATGGAATTGCTCAATGAGGAGGAATTCACTCACCTCGCTCAACAGTAACTGCTAACATTTCCCCAATATTCCTCTCTTCAATATCAAGAACAATTGAATACTACATAGTGAATGTGAATCCCAGTAGAGAAACCATTCTTGTACCGTGAATGATTTATTTTCCTTTAATAATAAGCTTAATTTGAAAAAAGGTTTAGGTAAGAGGATACATTGTTATTTTGTTCAATGTCAAGGTTTTTGTAGTTCATCTACCAATGTTGAGTGACAACTTTTTTACAATATATGTAAAACAAAATGTTCCATGTAATTGGAGCACGTTAGAATTATCATTTTTTTTGGTTTCTTTTGAAAACCAAAAACAAAACATGTAAACAAAAAAAAGTAGTTTATAGTTTTGTACATCGGATTCCCAGAATTGTGTGTTTAATATAGCGTGACTAATTGTAAGTGTTATCATACACTTTATATCGTATAAGCTTTTATATTGGCCAAAAAGCTCAAAATTGAAACTAACATGTGATGTCGATTAGATGTTTAACTCATTTTGATGTATATTTAGAACTCGTAGTTTTTGTTAATATATATAGATAATTAAAAATATCTATGGTTAAAATTGTGGATCAAAACGTTCTTCTTTATAATTTTCTTCGCCCAATAGAAAAAGGATTAATCGAAGTCAAAATTGTTCATAGAAATTGCGATATTCAATATAATGTTGCAAAAGATAAAGCACCATTATAACTTGAAGTTGTCTTACTTTTTCTCTCCTCATAACCTAGACACTTTTCTTTACCATCTTTCTTCTTCTCATATGAGTTTTCAAATTCCCTTACCTTAACCTTGATTACAACTAAAAACATAGACAAAGTATTCGAATTCATTCAGTTATTCCACTCACAAACTTATAGTGATTGATACAATATATTTTGTATTTTAGAATGGCCAATAATACTACATTGATGTTTTAGAGGCACAAGCAAGTATTATAAGCACAAATAATGCTGTCGTGAATCGACAAATATCTTATAATACATGGAGGAATTTAAGCTCCAACCTAGCACTTTACCTAGTGTATTAGATCTCAACTTCATATTTTGTATCGTTAGAAGATGTTAAGATAGTTTCATCCGAACTTACAATCGTCTGATAAACTATGTTAACATCGAAACTATGAAGTAAAGAAATACACAAGATCAACAATGATAAATTTAGTCTAACTACAATGCTTTGTATTCTTACCATCATCTCATATATTAGTTAAAACAATTTGGTATTCGACCATTTACATATCTTACTTGGGTATATTATTTGGAGATATTCGTAGTCGTAGTTATCTGTTAAGGATAGAGACTCGAAAGGTGCATCTTTTGTCACCAAAATATCATAAAACGATATTTTTCCTTAATTCCCAAAAAATAAATGAAAGTGTAGTTTGTCAAATGTCCGTTCATTAACACGACATATACAAGTAATACAACGAGAAAGGAAGAAAAGGGAACTTTTCAGCCATAATTGTTGCAACCCAAAAACATGGCGGAATTCTGAAAAAGCTCGAATCTCGATCAAAAAGTACGCATTTCCGCGAAAAATTTCTCCTTTGAAATTATAGAATCACAATCTTACCTAATTTCTTCTTCCTCTTCTCTAGTTCGTGTGTCGGAAGTTTGATCATGGATGAACAGTACAATAATCTTCCAACAAGCCATTTACTTGGCTCAGTTCCAGTACGTTAATTTCTCTCTCATTCATCTTTCATCTTTTTTTTATGCCCTAATTTCAATTTGTATATCAATTTTATTGTTCGATTCGACTTCAATTGTTTTTTTACTGCTTTTGGTATAATGTAGCTAATTTCATTGAAATTCTTATGTAAATGGAACAAAAATTTGGAAATTCAAGCCCTAATTCTTCTATATGCGTCGATGATTGCATGATTATGTCGATTTCTCCCCTTTTATGTGGAATGTTAACTTCACGCGAGCTCATTCTATATAATTTCGATATATTGGGAGTTCTTGATGTTTTTTTGTCGTTTTTAGCATGATTTGTTGAGGTCTTGAGTACCTCAAAGGGATTAACTGATGGAGTTCATCTATTGAAATGGATTTAGGTTAAAGTTTCTTGCCGTGGCTGATTTTTGTGTGCACTAATACGCCACATTTCTACAGCTGTGTATTCTTGGTGTGAAATTTATAATTTTGTGTATCATGAAGTGACTATTGGCTGCATTTTAAATCGAGTTTATGTGATCACAGGCTGTTGTAGCTGAAGAAAGGAAGGGTGGAGTCGTACATGGGTAAGGCAATCTAGGACTTATTCATGTTGAGTTTATAATTTTTATTGTTTTGGATGGATTTAGAAACAATTTGCTAACTTGACTTAACATGTATAGCGCCCCAAGCGACTTTGCAAAGCTTTCCTCCACACCAAGGTGGAGACAGGGGACCGGGATATCAGAATCTTGGAAATTCAAGTGGTATGTGTATTAATTACATTCAATTACTTTCTACTTCTGTAGGATTTGGTATTTCAAGTTTACTACTTGAGAAGTGTTTGTTGGGAGTGAATAATGGAGTTACAGAAGTATGTAGCCAGGTTCTTTTGTAATGGAAGGAACTTTGATTGTTGTTTAACAATCCCACTAACTGTTTTGAGGAAGGGCAATTATTATTTTAAATTATTATTGTTGTAACATTTATACCAATTTTGAGGAAGGGCAATACTTACTTTTAACACTTCCCTTTTATGAATATCTACGTTAATTTTATTCCCTTTGTTTTTACCTCTTCCGTTATTGTTTTTATGAGTTGTTAATATGCAACTAGTTGTTGGACCCGGACGATGCTCCGAGTTATCTATTAAGGGAAAAGTTGATATTTTTAGGATTGACATTTTGTCATAAGTAGAAGCCATAGTTTGGTGGTTAGGTAATAGAATAATGACTTGCAATATGAGGAGTCAAGAGTCCAAATCCTCTCAGAAACATTTTCTTAATTTTATGAGTAAGAAAAGAGTCTTCCAGGAAATGTCATGTAACCCTATGACATGGTGCCATGTAAGCATTTGAGAGGGAGGGGAGACACGTGGCGGGCTATAGTTCTTGAACAAGCGTTTCAATAATATGATATCGATATTGATCAACGACTAATACTATCTTCGGTGTGTATTTTCAAGATTTAATAATGAGATTTAATAATCTCTATTATATGCAATTTAAGATGTTTGGCACTAACAAGAACAAGTATTAAAGTTGTAACATAAGGTTAAAAGATACTTCCTCCGTTTTCTTTTAGTTGTACCATATTGACTTTGACACTATTCACTAATTTTATTTTGACCCTCTTGTATTATTTATACGTAAGGAAAAATATAGCCATTTGGGGTCTTATTAGATTCGTCTCAGCATGTATTTTTAAGCTATCAACTTTTTATATATTTTTTATGCATAATTACAGATATTAAAGTTTAAAGTTGCGCGTTGGCAAACATGCTAAGTACTTTAGGTGTAACTAAAAAAACTGAGGAAGTATGAAATTGCCAACTAATAAGTACGTCTACCTTCCAATCTCAATATAAGAATCCTTACATACAACTCAAGGAAATATACATTGTAGGAAAGACATGACAAGCAGTGCACCATGTAATGGACTCAATTTTTGGGATCCTAACGGTCAACACAGACTGTTATATTGGAATAGTTGGACCAGGAATAAGCCAACTAGCATTGGTCCCACTTCATCATTGAGGATAGCAGGGATGGAGATATAAGAACCTTGTTGTGTCAAGTGTTCTGCTACACATTTGACCTCTCTACGTCCGTTGGATATCGTTGTTGTTGCCATTTCTCAATCCTAAGTTGTTTTTGGTACATTGGAAGCATTTGTTTGGAGCACTTCTACTGGGATTTAAGAATTATGTGCTATTTTCTTTTGGACCTATTGATATCTGTCGATGCAAGGATTGAGCTGATTGAATCACCCTTGTCACGGCTATTAATTTGGTTATCTTGATCAACTTGCATTGTGATTAATATTTGCCAGCTTCATGGTATATTCACACATGTCAGCATTTCCAACCAGGAATTCATATGATTTTCTTGCCACTATGAGATCTTCATTCTTGTTGGTGCCTGATGCATTTAGTGTCTAATAAGTTTATCAACATCCACTTAACTACAAATTCTTATCAAGTGATTTATTATCAACTGCCACCTAGCCATAAGGTCTTATTTTTTAGTTCAAAATTTGGTAAATCTAAATAATGAAACACTTTTTTTTTATTTTATTCCCTTGACATGCATTAACCTTTCTTGCATGTTTTGCAGAAGGAGGTGGGCCACCACCTACAAACACTTGGCAGGGAGTGTTTAATATCTACTCATACACACAATACTTCAATGTGGATACGGACATTGTTATTAATAGATTACTGAGTTCCTTGGATCCTCGAAGTGGTGATTTCTTCAGCAAGATTGAGGCAAATCCTGATCTGTGAGTATGATCTTTTATTAAGTTTTGGTCTTTTAAGCCCTGCATATTTCCTGTGTGCTTTTTCATGTTTGTTCCACCTTATCTGCCTACTGTTTGCCTGCCCTTCGCATCTGTTTGGGTAGCGAAATTATTTGGGCAACTTGTTTCTTTGATTATATAAAATGTTGTCGGACCCACGGCCCAGGTAGTACATTAGAGGTCTTTAGATCTTTAATGGTAGATGGTGGATACAATTCTTGGTTGATTGTACTTTGGGAGGTAATATGAATGTGAAGATCAAGAGACCCTTCTGATGAATCTAGTTAAGGAGATGGGCAACTTGATCTGAAGTGTGTCAAGTTTTTATAGTGGATTTTGGGTTATTAAAGTTCCTATGTAATACTCAAAATTCTTATTGGCTTTAGATAGGACGTTTTTTTTTTTGTTTTGTATTTTGTCACTTGATGAGTATTGAATACATTAGAGATATTCTCTAAATATATATCTCATTTATCAAAATAAGGACAAACGTCACTATGGATAAATAATATTTACATAACCATCTTCCGACAAATTTTTTAAAAATTATTTTCTTGAAAAAAATTATGAAGCAAAATCTTTCAGTGAAGCATGATGAGAAAATATTGGATTGGTTTCATGTTGAAGTAGTGTCTGATGCTTGTACATGCCTGAATTGTGTTGGTTTCCAACATGAATACATAACTTCTATTGAATTTCATTGCTAACTTGCTGTCAATTATTACGTGGTGTGTGGTTTATATGACTACTAATCCCAAGTAATAAAGCACAGATCCATTGTGAGGAATTACATATATGGAATAAGGTTATCATCAGAAATGGAGAAGCTGTGTTGTCTAGAGGGGGGTGGCCGGGTGGGCCATGGGGGTGGGGTGAAAATTCGGGCATCAACAAGCAATCTGTTCCAAGATTGTGCAATTGGTGAAAATGTGCTTGAAGATATAGGCTAGGTGTGATTATAGATTAGATGAATTTGAATTCCAAAACAAGTGCGTTTTTGAGTTGTATGTTAGGGAGGGTTCATACTATTGCTATCCAACTAATAAAATGTTGCCAACTGTTTACAGTTTTGGTTTCTGAAGTTTCAAGATATGTCCTCTGACAATATGGATAGTGAATATTTCATATAGTCAAAATATGCCCCATGGATGTGGGAGTATTTGGGCTCACTTTCTTGTTATTTTTTTGGTAGGTCACTGTATCATTTCTGATACAAGCTGTTTATCTGTGACATAGACTTGCATTTCCTCACCTTGCAGTATATATCTGAGACATAACAACAAGAGAAGCAGAGGTATTAAAATTTTTTGGGCAAAAGAAATATATTTTAAAAAGAATGGGCTTTTATCAATCCCAGTCTATGAACTCATGTTGAGCTCAGTTTTTTCCTCCAATTAGATGTAGGATCTTCAGTTCTCACACTTCTATGCACAATATTCTGAATCTGGCAAAGAAACCTCAGTAATGTCATGTTGTTTTGGGTTATTGATCAACTGAGCCACCATTGCGTGGGTTTGAAGATTGTTTTGCTTCATTTAGATTATTCAGGGACAGAGAAGTTGGAAGAACTCAATCTGAACAGGAATTACTTCCGAGTTCTGAATTCTGATACATCTTGCTCAAGTTGGTCGTTTGGTTTGCCTGAGGCAGTTTATGTCCACCCAGATAATGGAAAATGTAGGTGGTGTGATATCTCATTCATGGAATTAAAACTCTCCCGTTCCATTACGGAACGGCCGTTCAGTAACCGGATTTTGGATTTGCCGTTCCGCGAAATCCCGTTACTGAACGCCATAATAAAAATCACATACTTCTCGCCGCGTTGTCCGTTCCGTAACGCAAACTCGCCACATTTGAACGCTTTTATCCCCGTTACATTCGTTCTTTTCAAACATTGGCCAAAAAATATTTTACGATTTAATTATATAGGCGATCAAACATGATATTCCGATAGGTTTGATTATATTATGTTGTAATAATGCTTCATAAACTAAAACAATGCAAATAAGGTTAGAACATATTAATGTGATTTTTTTAAAAATTCACGCCGCGTCGGCTGCGAAACGTTCTATTTGCCCGTTACAAGCCGTTCCCGCGACGACGCGACCGTTCCCACGACCGCGACCGCGACCGTATTGTTTTGCGTTATTCTGAATCTGGCAAAGAAACCTCAGTAATGTCATGTTATTTTGCGTTATTGATCAACGAGCCACCATTACATGGGTTTGGAGATCGTTTTGTTCATTAGATTCTTCAGAGACAGAGAAGTTGGAAAAACTCAATATGAAGGAATTACTTCTGAGTTCTGATACATCTTGCGCAAGTTGGTTGTCTGGTTTGCCTGAGGCAGTTTTATGTCCATCCAGATAAAGAAAAATCTAGGTGGCGTAATATCTCATTGCTCTGTGTCTGTGTACTCCAATGGCTGTCAGAAGTTGAGAACATTGCAGGATTGCTAATTAAACCCATAAGAAAGTTCCTTTCTGTTTAAAAGTAACGCAGGATTCTGATCTATCAAGGCAAAGTCTAAGACCTTTTTCTATGAAGCAAAAATGGTTTCCTAGATCACTGAGCTCAACTCATATTCCTCTACAATCCTGGTAAATATTCAAATTATAATTAACAAACAAGATTGACAGACTGGCAAATAAATAAGGTAGAGAAACTTCCTCAAAGCAAGAATATTGCATCAGATTCATCAAGCAACTTTGAACTTGAGAAATAAATGATGTACACTGGGACGTAGATTCCACTTTTCCCTGGAAAGAGATGTTTTCTGAGTGTATTCACCAGAAGGCTCTATCCCAAAACCTTGAATTTCTTTGTATCTTTCCTAAGATTTGAACCCTTTCCAACCAGTTTGTCTGCAGATTTAGAAGTAATATGAGCTCTGGATTTGTTCAACATTACAGAGCAATCACCTCAGTGGCAACAGTGATTATATTCATAAGCGTGGTCAGGATTTTGATCATACCTTTCCAGTATGGTAAATCAGTAACCTTTGCAAAGATACATTGTGGTGTATGAACCTCTATCATTATTGGAAACAAAGCTTCATCTTTCCTGCACTTCTCAGATCAGCAGGATCCATACTAAATATTGCCACTGTAACCATTTAATTTGTTTTGTAAGTTGCAGAGAAATGAACATAAACACCTTAGATTTTTTTTGAATATTTTGGATATAATATGAAAATCCATTGGTAGTAATAGGTTTGTAATTTTTAAAAAGGAAGGAAGTTGTACTTTTGAATCCATGTGATAATACAGGAATTAGACTTTTATGAAGCTTTCTCTGACTGTAGACTTCTGTCGCAAACCCTTCGTCTTGAGAAATCAAGTTTTAACTCTGTTCATAAAAGGTGGAAGTCAAAGGCATTTTGGAGTTTTTGGCCCTTCATGATTCTAAATTCCAAATGGCCTCCTTGATTTGGTTTAGGGAAACTACTTCTCCACCTTACTGGAAGATGATAATTTTACAAACAATAGTTGTATTCTTAAGTAGGAGCTCTACAATGCTGGGATCCTGAACCGAAAGGATTGAAGGACCATCAATCTTAACTTAAATTTTCTGACAGGTAAGCTTTGATCTTCACCTGGGTCCTTCCAGGTAAACCACTACCACTCGTGGGTTAGTTCCCATCCCCCTCTGCTTTTAAAAGAGGAGCCTCTTTGTTTCCTACAAGAAACGGATGGTCCATTTCAGTAAATCAAAGGTTGGGAATGTATGAAGGGGTAGATAGGGGTTCTTTTTAGGAATTTATTTCTTTACTAGCTTAGGTGTCATCATCCTAATATAGGAAATGGATGAAAACAAATAGAGGGATTCCTAATACCTGTTGAAGAAGTGGGAACTGCAGTTAGGCAGAATACCTGGAAGCAGGTGAGGGGCTACTGCTACTCATCCATGAATTTGCTATCTCTTAATAAAATGGATACAAGGGACAGAAAATTTAATGTTGCTGTAAGAAAGATCGTGGTTTTTTTGTGGTGTGCTTGATGTTGTCCTTTTAATGAAACCTTATGGTGTTCCACACAAAAGCTATTAAATTCGTTTGTGGCTATAGGTACTGTCTTGGGTGACTTGTTCATTACTAACCTTTTTCAATCCTCTGTCCTGACTTGTGATCTTGTTCATTACTAACCTTTCCAGTTCTCTAATTGACTTCCTATCTCTGTAGAAGAGATCTGCGACTTTCGTTTTGTTTTTCCTTCTATAATTCTTAGTTTTGGTTTTCTGACAATGGGGTTGCTAATGCTAATGTTTTGAAACATTTCAGATATGGGCTTATTTGGGTCTCCACAACTTTGGTATTTGTGATTGCTGCTCTAGGAAATTTAGCCACCTACTTAATAGGGAGTTCTTCCTGGAATTTTGATGTCAGCTTTATGAGTTTGGCTGCCAGTACAGTGTATGGGTATGCAATTGTGGTGCCATTGGCATTCTATTTCTTGCTTCAGTATCTGGGATCGCCTGCCAGCGTTGTACGCTTCTGGTGCATGTGGGGTTATTCTCTCTTCATCTTCATTCTAAGTTGTGTAAGTGTTCACTGTCATCATGTTTATCCAATGGCCATTCAAGTGTTCATGCCCTGAGTCTCTTACCAGGTTTTGATTGTTTATATATATTTTAAACTGGTCTCCTTTCAAAGAGAAGTATACAGAGATGCAGAGTGCTTCCTACAATGTGAACATTTCTGTTTAAATTAGTTGTATTCTGCTTATAAATTTTGTACTTCAGTTGCTAGATTTGTGAAGTCTATTGTCCTTTTGTTTGCATTGTTGAGCCTGTTGGCCAAGATTCCTTTCGTCTAACAACAATTGTCCTCTTTTATGTTTTATTTTGTCCCATTTTGTGGGATTCTTTAGTCGATAAATGCAAATCACCTAATCATTGTTTCCATTTTCCATCATGCCGACACAGGGTCGGTTAAATATCCTTTAGTATTAATTAGTCTTAAACATTTGTGAATTGTTCAGCTAGAAAATAGGACGGAGGGAGTACTATCCCTGAAGTCACAATCACTACAAATGTGGAAAGGAAGTTATTTCACTGAGCCAAGTGCTGGCTGCCTTTTGGGTTCACCGCCTCCTTTTTCCTTTTATTCGAACTTCAGAATTCTGTTACGCTATTAATGGGATTTTCATTTGGCAAAGGGCTAGGATTCAGTAACCTTTATGAGACACTTATTTATCCAGCTTTAAGGCTGCAGGATACAGAAATCGCTATGATCTTTTGGAAACTAGAAAAATTCAGTCTTTTAGGTTTTTCGGTACTCTAATTCAAATTTCATAGTTTCTCTTGCACCAGAGATAATTTTAATATTATCAATCACATGTATCGTCATCTGAGAAGCTCTAGCACTTACATTTAGTACTCATACCATAGTATGGGTAACAATTCCAGAGCAAACTGTGTTTACAATTTTTGGTATATATTCACATATTTCGCCTTTGGAAGCCTCATGATTTAACACATTCTGATTGCAATTTTGCAGTTTTTGTTGGTAATTCCTCTGGAGTTCCTCCGATGGGTGATTATACTCCTAGCGAGTGGTGTTTCAGCCTGTTTTGTTGCCTCAAACCTCAGGACTTACGTTGAGGGGAATGATCTCATGGTGGTTTTGATAGCTGCATTTCTGTTGCAATTCGCTTTAGGACTCTTTATCAAGATCTGGTTTTTCACATAGAATTTCTTACCTGGTCTGATGATGGATCTTTTTCAAGATTGAATTTTTGGAGAGAGATTTACCTGTGAACAAACAATCTGACCACGCCATGACCTATATAATTTGTTTTTTCCTTCTTTTCCAGTTATTTTGCTACGTCTTTTGTTGTTGTCGTCGTCATATTGTTAGTTTTTTTTTTTGTGTTTTGAGAAGCCATCAATTTAAGTATGAAAACATGGGGTAAGTGGTAGCAGACTGGCAGAATAGGAATTGTGTTTCTTACTGCGTTGTTAATTTTGTTGTTGTCTTTTTTATCTGGGTGGCTTTATCTATATTTTTTGTAATGGAATCTACACATTTTATGTAAATAGAATTTACTCCAGTGATTTACTGATTGATGAGTGACTGTTGGTACATCGCATACTTTAATGGCTAGATACTTTGTACAAATTTCTCTTTGTTGCTTCCTTTCTCTCTTTTCTTCCCCTTTGCTTTTGGGATTTGTATGGATTCAGATGACATCAAATATAATTGAATCCTCCGTAAATTCTACGTCAAATATAATTGCTAATAGTGGTGAGCGTTGGTCGACATTCTTGGAGGACTCATTGCATATCCAGATGTTGATTGTTGACACGATTGCAACAACCAGGTAGAATTTTCTCATGCTGTCGTAACATTGCTTGTGGTACACTCTCCCTTCTTTATCAGACATGCCTTATGTTCGAGGCTAAACTATAATAATTTATTATTACTATACGTGTTATAAATATTATTCGAAAATAAAAGTAATTCAAAAAAGGAATCCACTAAGTATATAGTACTTTCCTCTATTTTAAATCTTTAAAAAGTCGGATCATTGAAATGTGAATAAGAACAAGGAGAAGACTAAGAGAGACATAGTATCATTTGCATTGAATAAGCTCTGCGTTTAATATATAGCTTTCATTATATGACTATGGTTTTTCCAGTCCTTTTACCCAGATCCGCAATACAAATTACTATATCTCTACGCTACAACCTGTCTATGTTTCTCTTTCCTCTCGCCATTGTTGCAACTTGCATCACCAATCACCAATTCACCATCACCATGGTGAATTATTGGGAGAAAGTGTTAGATTTTACTTCGATTACGAGACATCTCTTGATTGATCGCCAAACCCATCAACAGTTCATCATCCCCAATCTTAGTCAAACCCATCTTCCACCCATACTCAATGAACAACCCGTTTCCATTATGATTCCAGCCTTTGATTTACAACAACGTAAAGATTACCAGTTTATGCTGTGTGTGATTCATAGATCCGACTGCAATGGGTTGAGGACTTTGAAGTTGGATGGCTTAATTTCGTCGCTTTTAGATCACTTTCATCGCTTTTAGATCACTTTCGATTGGGGTTAGGGTGAGGTTAAATTGGGTTTAGAACCCATATATGATTGAATTACACACAACATAATATACACACCCATTTGGAGTTCTTGATGACGGTCCGTTGTTTGAAGATGGTGAGCAATATAGGCGTCTCATTGGCTTTCCGATTTACCTGCATTACGAGACCCGGTCTCGCATACCCCGTTCACATTCTCACGAAGTTTATGTAGCATCCCGAGGGTGGCACATTGATATACTTGCGGAACATATGGTGCACTTTTTTTAGAGTAATCCTGGGCAAGGAATTTTGCTTCGTTCTGATAATTCTCCCCTCTTATCTGGCTGGTGTGATTCAGATTGGGCCAGTTGCCCTCTTACTCGTCGCTCTTTGACTTGATGGTTACTCTCATGTTTTATGGAAGACTAAGAAACAACATACATGTCTCGTTCATCTGCCGAGACAGAATATCGATCTATGTCCCGCTACGACGGGTGCATTAAAATGGCTTAAGGCATTGTTAGAATATTTAGTCGTCCACATCCCTCGGGCACATGTTACGCTCAATCCGCTTTGTATACCGCTTAGAATCCCGTCTTTCACGAGCGCGCTAAACACATCGAGGTGGATTGTCATTTTGTTCGTAAAGCTATTCTTCTTTGGATTAATCTCTCCTTTTTATGTACCCACTGTCTTTCGGTTGGCGAACATTTTCACTAAAGCTCTCCTAGGCGAGCTCGGTTTAATGATGCGTGGCGCTTGGGAGAAGAGTCGACATCCTCGATTCACGATTTGTGGAAGATTATTTGGAGTACCGATGTTTTGCCTAGAATTAAAATTTTTGCTTGGCGAGCTTGCTTGGAAGCTCTTCCCACTAGATTTGGGGCTTAATTAGCCGTAGGTTGCAACACTTATCTCCCGAGTGTAGCTTGTGTGGGGCTGCTTTGTAGAATCCGGGTTACATGCTTTGTTTAATTGTGGTTTGGCGCAAGGGATTTGGGAGGAGTATGGAGGTGATTTTGAAGTTCCGAGGGGCCGTTCATTAATCGCATTGGTGGAATTATAAGTTTAAGGAGATGATGAAGGAATATGTCCTTAGACATCCCGGCAATTACTAAATATAAAAGGAATTATTATAGAGATAATTAATTACGTTAATTTAGTAATCATATTTACTTGCTAGAGAATAAATGTTGGTTAGTAGCACAATATTGATTGAACCTACAACTAAGTTAACCTAATCCTATGAGGTCACACATTGTAGTAACTAATTGAAGTAAGGAAACCGCCAATAGGAGAAATTAGGGTTAGGTTAGGTCTCTCTCTTATTTTATTCTCCTACTATTATAAAAGGTTATAATAGGAGAGAAGAAAAGAACGTTCAATTTGACAGTAACTTTCAAACTGAAAAGAGAGAGAAAAACCCTATTATTTCCCTTTGGAAAACCCGGCCACCCTCCCTAAAAAGCAAGAGAGTGAAATCTGTTCACCCTCTTCCGTTCTAGCAAACGTGGGAATTCAATTGGTGCTCGTGGACTAAGTAGAGGACATCAATTGATGTTCTTTGATCTCTAGCACTTGCAATCCGGTGGAAAACACGCTACAAAGGTTGTACATTCTTTTCCTTATAATATGATTCATATTTATGTTATGCATGCGATCTTGTGATAGATGTTAGGAAATTTGTTTCCGAAATTCCGCTATATGCATCTATATGTTCCTACAGTGGTATCAGTTTTGCCTAATTCATAATATTCATATGATCATGTAATTGTATGCAAAGTTATTATTTTTATTCAATTAAGGAAGGATTTATTTATGGTTTGAATTTGCATAATTAATATTTGATATTAATTAATTAGAAAATTATAAATAATTGATTTATTTGTGATTTATGCTCAAATAATTTTATAAAGTTTCGAATTTTTTATAGGATGGTCGAAATAAATTGTTTAATTCACTCTAAAATTTTCGGAATTTTATAAATATATTTGTTAGATTTAAAATTATTTAATATTTAATTTGATTAATCATTGAAATAATTTGTTAACAATTAAAGATTTGATTTTTAATTTGTTAAATAAATCTAATTTTCATCACCCACATGGATCTAAAATATTATGATAGCTGGAAATAATTTTCGGATTTTTCCACTAATTTTCGAAATTTTATCATATTATTAAAGCATTATGGTTAAATTTTATGTTTAATTTGATTATTCATAAATTTTAAGGATAACAATTAAAATATTTGATTTTATTTGTTATGATAATTCAGTAGATCACGCTAAAAATTATTTTCGAAATTTTCAGATTTTAATTGTTAATTTTCTGAATTTTTTGGATATAATTTGATTTTTGCCTTATCTTGAATTCTTGTTGGATTTAATGTTTAATGGAGATTATTCATTCAAATCTAATCTCAACAACCTTTAAAACTTGTTGATGGATTCAAAATTTCTGCCATAATTTTTCGAATTTTATAACCTAATTATCTCCTAAATCTTTAATTAATTGTTAAATAATGATAACTTTAATTTAAATTGTAATTGTTACAAAAATTAAAGAGGAGGGAAACCATGGCTGGGTGGACCACCGAGGAGGGTGGTGCCATGGTGGTTGGCCTGGGGAGGAACCGGATTATGGCGGGGAAGGGTCGGCGGGCGCACGTGCGACGTGCGCGGCCCACCCCCTATCGCGCTTGCTAATCCGGAGCTAGGGTTTGTGATGCTTGTGGAGCGTCGCCGCGAGCTTGCGAAGGCACTTCGGATGTCCGGTTGGCCGGCGGTGGGTGACGCGACCCTGGTGATGGCCGAGTTCGGGCTGAGTGTGTTGGGTGGCTTTCATGGATGTTGGATCTTGGTTTGGCTGCGGTTTTGTAATGGGTGCAACCGTAGTCGGTTTTTGGTTGGCTGTTGACCGGCGGCCTTGTCTCTGGTCAACAATCAACCAACCAAAGTCAACCTTAATTAATAATAAAAAAAAAATTGTTTTTAGGAAACTCTGATTTTCTAAAATTGAGCATAAATCCAAAAGTTTCCTATTTTGCAAATTTGTGAATAATAATGATTATTGCCATGTTTAAATGAGTAATTGAATTAAAATAATAAAGTTTCCTAAATCAAAATCTAGCTTAAATTTGTTAAGTTTTATAATTATTATGGAAAGTTGTATTTGCTTATTAATTGTTAATAAGTAAATAGATTGTGTTTATTTTATTTGATATTATAAATGCGTGGATGTTTAATGTAATATGTATGATATTATATTTTGCATGTGGTGACTAGTTTGACCCAAAACTAGGATAGAAAATACGATCTGCGCATTGTTGAATTTTATGTAAATCAAATACGATCTGCGTATCATTTGTATTTTTGTAATTTAAATTTCAGTTATTTAAATTATAAATGATATGTAATCAAGAATGAAGTTCCATGGAGAATCAAGGATGGAGATCCATAAAGATTCAAGGAGGAATTCATGAAGATTAGTTTTCCTAGGTTTAGGGGGCCATACTAGGATCATTTTTAATTATACTTATATTTATTTATGCGTTTACATGTTTAAATACTTGTTTAAGTTTCTATGTGTGGTTAATTATGTTATGTGTTCACTTTTAATTAACCAACATAGTAAACTTAGGTCCCCAACATGTAATATTGAGTTTAATTGCTTTTCCAAATTAAACAACACCTATAACGCCTTATATAGTGAGTAATAGGTTCTGCCAAAGCAGGGTGTTGCTCATTTTATCCGGGGATAGTAGAGTAGGTTTTTGAAACTTACATGTTAATGTTTGGTTTAACTCAACAAAATCATCAAAAGACAAAGTTTTGGGTTTTGAAGCTAAGAGATAGGAGTAAACAAGGAGTTGTTAACCTGTCTACCAAGAATTATAATTAGTTATAATTAGTAAAGTGTTTACTTACCTCAACTACTATAAATTGAAGGTAGGGCCAAAGTCCGTTTGATTGTAGTGGGAGGGGATCTTGGTTATTTCGTTATTCAATGGGGGACTTCTATTTTGAATAAAGGGAAGTAGTAATTAAAATTTGTTTAATTCTTGCTTTCTTGATAAACATTGATTGAATCTTGCTTTATTATTTGTTGTAGTAATTATGTCTAGTAACAACAATATCAACACCAACAATTCTACTTGTAATTTGCGCTCCGTCCTTTCGAAGGACAAAATGAATGCTGAACGTTTCATTGCAAGTGAAAGGGAAATGAGAATCGTTCTCAGAACTGATAAGTTCAACGACTTTCACATGCAAGGGGAGGAAGCAACGAGGCAAGAGATGCATGAAAGGCTAACTCAGAATGAGCGAAACATCCCTAACCAGCCTAGAAAAGAATATGAGGATGTTCTTATGGTTAGTAAAGGGCAATCGCACAATAGGATTGGGATTGCTATTAAGAAGGACGAAAGCAAACAAGTTGCTAAGTCCGAAACTTCGAAAAGCAAAAGACTACACCAAACCAAAAGTTGCCGATGAGCACTATTGTTACACCCGTAATAAGGTTGGTCATTGGAAAAATAGTTGCCCCAAGTATCCAAGGATCAAAAGAAAGGAGTTTCTAGTTCGGATATGTATGTTATAGAAGTTAACTTAGCAACTTCGCTTCTTGGGTATTTGATACCGCTTGTGGTTCGCACATTATTTGTAATATGCAAGGCCTCAAAAGAAGTAGAACTTTAGGAAAGGGAGAAGTAGATCTCCGCGTGGGCAATGGAGCACGAGTTCTTCCGCTTTGGCCGTGGGAGATTGTAGTCTACTTTTACCTTCCGGTTTAGTATTAGAACTTCATAATTGTTATTATGTTCCAACTATTACCAAGAATATTGTTTCGATTCCGGTTTTGGATTCGGAAGGTTTTTCATTTCAAATTAAGAATAATTGTTGTTCTGCTTATTTGAATGATTTATTCTATGTCTCAGTTAAGTTATCAAATGGTTTATATGTGCTAGACTTAGGAACCAACATCTATAACATAGACAGCAAGAAACCTAAAACAAATGATTCGAACCCGACATACCTCGGCATTGTCGATTAGGCCACATAAGCTCAAAGCGCATTGAGAAGCTTCATAAAGATGGAATTCTCAAATCATTTGATTTCAAATCATTTGATATTTGTGAGTTTTGCTTAATGGGAAAATGACAAAGTCACCTTTCACAGAGTTCAAGTGAAAGGGCCAATGACCTTTTAGCCCTCATACATACAGATGTGTGCGGGCCCATGAGTACGTTGGCTAGGGGAGGGTACGCTACTTCATTACTTTTACCGATGATGTGAGCAGATTTGGATTTGTTTACCTCATGCGGCATAAGTCGGAATCCTTTGAAAAATTTAAGGAATTCCAGAATGAAGTACAAAACCAACTTGGGAAGAAAATTAAGGCATTACAATCCGATCGTGGTGGTGAATATTTATCTCAAGAATTTGGTGATCGTTTGAAGGATTGTGGAATACTTTCACAATGGACTCCACCAAGAACACCACAATTAAATGGCGTTTCTGAAAGAAGGAATCAAACTCTACTTGATATGGTTCGATCCATGATGAGTCTTGCTGATCTTCCTATTTCATTCTGGGGATTTGCGCTTGAAACAGCGGCGTTCACACTTACCAGAGCACCATCCAAAGTAGTGGAAAAGACACCATATGAAATGTGGACAGGAAACGTTCCAAAATTGTCTTTTCTAAGGATATGGGGTTGTGAAGCTTATGTAAAACGTTTACTTTCTGATAAGCTTTCACCCAAATCCGATAAATGTCTTTTTGTGGGTTACCCAAAAGAGACTAAGGGATACTACTTCTACAACCAAAGCGAAAACAAAGTGTTTGTTGCTCGTAATGGTGTCTTTCTGGAAAAGGAGTTTATTTCCAGAAAAACAAGTGGGAGAAATGTATATCTCGAAGAAGTTCGAGATGAGCAACAAATGGATGAGGTTAACACCTCATCAGAGGCGGCCCGGCATGAAAATGCTCAGGAGGTGGTGCATTCAATTCACGTACCTCCTACCGTCCCACTTGGAGATACTCCAGCATGCGAAGTCACTCAACCTAGTGAGGTAGAAACTTCTTCTGTTGTTCCCCAACGTAGGTCTAGTAGGACCATCATTCCGTCAAAGAGATATATTGATTTCCTTTTGACTGAAAGTTCTGAAATAACGATTTTAGAATCAGAAGAGCCTACTAGCTACAAAGATGCTTTGGATAGTCAAGACTCCGAAAGATGGCTTGAGGCCATGAAATCTGAAATGGATTCCATGTCTGAAAATCAAGTATGGGACTTGGTTGATTTGCCTGATGGGGTAAAACCCATTGGATGCAAATGGATTTTCAAGTTGAAAACAGACAAGGATGGAAACATTAGTGTTTTCAAAGCAAGGTTGGTGGCAAAAGGTTTCAAACAAATTCATGGTATTGACTATGATGAAACCTTCTCACTAGTAGCCATGCTGAAGTCCATTAGGATGATCCTTGCGATTGCTGCCTTTCATGACTATGAAATATGGCAGATGGATGTCAAAACCGCTTTCTTGAATGGGTTCTTGAAAGAGGATGTGTACATGACACAACCTCAAGGTTTTGAAGATCTAGAAAATCCAGGGAGGGTATGCAAGCTTAAGAAGTCCATTTATGGACTAAAGCAAGCATCAAGGAGTTGGAACCTCAGATTTGATGAGGCTGTCAAGAAATTTGGCTTTCTCAGAAATAAAGAGGAATCTTGTGTATACAAGAAGTTAAGTGGGAGTAGTATTACTTTTTTGGTCTTGTATGTGGATGACATACTTCTCATAGGAAATGATAAGACCATGCTTGAGTCAGTCAAGGAATGGCTTAAAAATTATTTCTCTATGAAAGACCTAGGAGAGGCAGAGTACATATTGGGAATAAAGATCTATAGAGATAGATCGAAAAGGCTAATTGGGCTCAGTCAGGAAACTTATATTGATAAGGTTCTTGCAAGATTCAAGCTGGAAAACTCCAAAAGAGGTTTCATTCCCATGCAACATGGCATTGCACTTGGCAAGACTCAGTGTCCTTCGAGTCCTGATGAGGTCAAGCGTATGAGTAATGTTCCCTATGCTTCTGCTGTAGGATCCATTATGTATGCCATGATATGCACTCGACCGGATGTTGCATATGCTTTGAGTATATGCAAGCGAGATACCCGATCAAATCCAGGAGATGCGCACTGGATTGCAGCGAAAAACATCCTTAAGTACTTGCGAAGGACTAAGGATAATTTTTTGGTTTATGGTGGAGATAGTGAGTTGGTTGTTACTGGATATACCGATGCAAGCTTCCAGAGTGACAAAGATGATTTCCGATCTTAATCTGGTTTCATATTTTGTCTCAATGGAGGAGCTGTGAGCTGGAAGAGCTCTAAGCAGAGTACCATCGCGGATTCTACAACAGAGGCTGAGTATATTGCAGCAATGATGCGATAAAGGAAGCTGTTTGGATCAAAAAGTTCATTGGTGAGCTTGGTGTAGTTCCTAGCATTGAGAATGGCATTGAGTTGTATTGTGACAACAATGGTGCCATTGCTCAGTCTAAGGAACCCAGATCGCATCAAAGGTCTAAACATGTGCTCAGGAAATTCCATCTCATTCGAGAAATCGTTGGTAGAGAGGATGTGAAAGTAAGCAAGGTTCATACTGAGGATAACGTAGCAGATCCTCTGACTAAACCGCTTGCTCAACCTAAGCATGAGTGTCATACTAGGTCTATGGGGCTTAAGCATATGGGAGAATGACTTTAGGTTGTTTACTTCATGTTTACAATTGTAAAGACATTTATTATGTTTTGAAATGTTTATCAATAAAATTCCGTTCTTATTTAATTGTTTGGTTTAGTATTAAATAAAATGTCCAAATAATTTGTGTTTTTAAATAGGATTATCGAAAACGTTTTGATATTGGAACCCTATAAAGTGAACTGAAAATCACAATTTATTTTAAGTCCCTAGTCTAAATCACTAAATTGGACATAAGTGATTTATTTAAAAGACTAGTATATAATTAATTGATAGCGCAGTTCCATGGGCTATGGAGACATAGAGATGTCTAATTGATTATATGGATGTATAGTTGATACATTGAGACTTGACCTAATTAGATTCTAAAAGTAGAATCGAACTACTATATTTAGTGGATTCCTTAGACATGAGTATGTCTTAATAACCACAACATAATTAGTTTAACTTTGACACTGTTAAACGCCGCGCCGTAAAAGGAGGTTATAAAGGCAGTGATCAGGTGGGCTAAGAATTGAGTGGGAGTTATGGTCATACAAGAGTGGATAAGTCCTCCTATTAAATAGGAATGGTGTCTGGGCCTCTTGATGAACGAGAACTGGAAAATTGCATGGCCATGCGGAATAGGATTAAAGAGTTAATCCTTATTTGAGCAGTTCGAACTCAGCGATCAAGGAACATAAATTTGAGAATAACACGGTGTTATCAAATTTGGCATTAAGTGACTTAAGGAATTTAGCATTGCGCTCTTGTCTTCGGACAAGTGGGAGATTGAAGGAATATGTCCTTAGACATCCCGGCAATTACTAAATATAAAAGGAATTATTATAGAGATAATTAATTACGTTAATTTAGTAATCACATTTACTTGCTAGAGAATAAATGTTGGTTAGTAGCACAATATTGATTGAACCTACAACTAAGTTAGCCTAATCCTATGAGGTCACACATTGTAGTAACTAATTGAAGTAAGGAAACCGGCCAATAGGAGAAATTAGGGTTAGGTTAGGTCTCTCTCTTATTTTATTCTCCTACTATTATAAAAGGTTATAATAGGAGAGAAGAAAAGAACGTTCAATTTGACAGTAACTTTCAAACTGAAAAGAGAGAGAAAAACCCTATTATTTCCCTTTGGAAAATCCGGCCACCCTCCCTAAAAAGCAAGAGAGTGAAATCTGTTCATCCTCTTCCGTTCTAGCAAACGTGGGAATTCAATTGGTGCTCGTGGACTAAGTAGAGGGACATCAATTGCTGTTCTTTGATCTCTAGCACTTGCAATCCGGTGGAAAACACGCTACAAAGGTTGTACATTCTTTTCCTTATAATATGATTCATATTTATGTTATGCATGCGATCTTGTGATAGATGTTAGGAAATTTGTTTCCTGAAATTCCGCTATATGCATCTATATGTTCCTACAGATGAGTGGTGAGGAGATTGAGAAGCTTCTTACCATGTGTTGGACCATTTGGAGTGCACGTTGCAAAGCTGTGATGGAGTCAGATTTTGGGGATCCTGCTGCTACGTGTAGCTACGCTTTGAGAGCGTGGAAAGAAGCTAAGGAAGTACTGGTGAATAAGCCGTCTGTTGGTTCGAAGTTGCTGCCCTCCCATGTGGAGGTCTGGAGCTTACCGGATGCAGGATGGATTAAATGCAATGTTGATGCTGGGAATGTAGGTGCGTTGGGTGTGGGAGTTGGTGCGGTGTGTAGGAATGCTGATGGTGAGGTTCAGGGGTGCGTGGTGATACAACAACGTGTGAGCTGGGAGCCGAGAGTTGCTGAAGCTCGGGCTGTTATGGAGGGTGCTCGATTGGCGAAGAGCTTGGGTGTTCTCAAGCTTGTGATTAAAAGCGATTGTCTCCAAGTTATCAATGCTCTAAAATTGAAGTCTACGGGTTCTAGTGAATTTTATTTGCTTATCGATGATATTTTAGATTTTGTTAATTATTTTGATGTAGTTGTTTGGTCTTTTGTCAAACGATCCGGTAACAAATTTGCTCATGAGCTTGCTCATCTCCAACCTGTGGAGTTTGGGACTAGGTGTTGGGTGGATGATTTTCCGGATGTTGTTTCCCGTTGTGCGGTTGCTGATTTGATAATCTAATTTCCTCTCTTGAGGTTCCTTTCAAAAAAAAGAAAACACAGGTTACAATTCTTACAATGCATCTTGTGGGACGACAAGGTTCAAAAAAATTTCTGTTTTGTTTTGTAATGCTATCCTAAGATAAGTTTGCATCATATGATTTTCTTCATATAGTTCTCACTTCTCAGGATGGACTCATTATATGACATACTCACATTCAGATGATGAGATTCATTCCGCTCCTTTTCGTCTCAATTAAGGTACTTCACCATATATTTGTAGGGATCGGAAGAGGTCACAACGACACTCACAAAATCACACAAACAAGACAACCAACCAACTACTCAAACCAATCAACCCAAATTGTCACACAACCAAATTACCACATAAAATCAGCAATAATGCAGTAGCAAAATCAGCAATAACAAGAAGAATAATAAGCAAACAACACACACGAATTATACGTGGAAAACCTCTTCAATGTGAAGAGTAAAAACCACGGGACCGTTTGAGGAGTCCACCCTATACTTCTCTTATTGATAATTGAGAGAAAAAGAATCCCAAATCAGTCTACAAAGGATTCACAACCCACCAACAAACACCAACAATAAGAGAATCAAAATAGAGAGCAAAAGGTGAAGAAATCACCCAAATTCGCAGATCTGTCCAGAGACGATTCTGATCAAACCAAAGCTCAAACTGACGATCCAACCGTCCAAAATGAAGCCCTAGATGTCACGAACAAGCTGTCAAAATTTCAGGACGATCCAACGGTGCAATTTCCGGCAACGGACAGATTTGTGAATACTGTCCCTGAAAAACCGAAAACCCGAAAACCCTCTTCTCTCTCTTGTGTTTTCTTTTCAGATTGCTGCCCTCTTTTGCTCTTGTTTTTCACCTTATAAACCCTCCTAAAGCTTACTAAATAAGCCACATAATAAGCCCAAAGTGGGACTTAAAACTAAACAAGTAACATGGTATAATATTGGGCCAAATGAAAGGACCCAAATAAAAACACATATTACTAACTTGGGTTGGACCCATAACAATCTCCCCCTCCAACCCAACACGGGGAAGACGATCACGCTTCAATCATCACTTGAAGCTCATTCCCGCAAGCTTACTACAAACTTCAAGCTTGCTTCCTGGAACCACCTTTGTCAACATATCTGCACCATTCTTATTGGTGTGAACTTTCTTCAGCCTCATTCTCTTCTCCTCAATCACATTTCTTAACCAATGATATCGAACATCAATATGCTTGGTGCGAGCGTGATACATAGAGTTCTTACTCAAATCCATAGCACTTTGACTATCACAGAATACAACATACTCACCTTGCTTCAAACCCAACTCTTGAAGGAATCTCTTCAACCAAAGCATTTCCTTACTTGCTTCCACAGCTGCTATATATTCTGCCTCAGTAGTTGATAAAGCCACACACTTTTGCAACTTGGATTGCCAAGAAATGGCTCCCCCTGAAAATGTGAACACATAACCTGAGGTAGACTTTCTGTTATCAAGATCACTAGCCATGTCTGCATCTGTATAACCCTCAAGAATAGGTTTGCCACCTCCATAACACAAACAAAGTTTAGAGGTGCCACGCAAATATCTCGAAGATCCATTTCACTTTGCATCCCAAGTGAGCCTTACCCGGATTGGATAAGTATCTACTCACCAAACCAACGAGAATGTGCAATATCTGGCCTAGTACACACCATAGCATACATCAAGGAACCAACAGCAGAAGAATAAGGAATAGATGACATACTTGCTTTCTCCTTCTCTGTTGTAGGACAAGCTCTCTTGCTTAGCTTAAAATGAGCTGCTAATGGTGTACTAACTGGCTTGACATGCTTCATATTGAACCTTTCAAGCACCCGTTCAATATACTTTTCTTGTGATAACCACAACTTCCCAGCCTTCCTGTCACGAGCAATCTCCATGCCTAAGATTTGCTTAGCAGGACCCAAGTCTTTCATGTCAAATGACTTGGACAAGTCTTTCTTCAAACATTGAATCATTCCTGCATCTTGTCCAACTATCAGCATATCATCTACATATAAAAGAAGGATGATGAAGTTACCTCCGGGGAACTTTCCGAAATACACACAAGGATCTCGCGAAGTTCGTTTATAACCATGGCTAGTCATAAACGAATCAAATTTCTTGTACCACTGCCTTGGTGCCTGTTTAAGCCCATAAAGACTCTTCTTCAACTTGCAAACAAGTTTATCTTTCCCTTTTTCTTCAAAACCTTCAGGTTGCTCCATGTAGATCTCTTCATACAAGTCACCATGTAAAAATGCAGTTTTTACATCAAGTTGCTCCAACTCAAGATCAAGACTTCTTGCTAACCCCAATACAGATTCGATAGATGTCATTTTGACCACCTGGAGAGAAGATCTCATCAAAGTCAATGCCCTTTTTCGGTTGCATCCCTTTACCACCAATCTAGCTTTGCGCTTCACTATCTTCTCACCATCTTTCTTGTTCTTGAAAACTCATCTGTTTCTCAAGACTTTCTTGCCCTTGGGAGGCTTCACTAGCTCATAAGTGTCATTCTTTTTCAAGGAATCCATCTCCTCCTTCATAGCATCGAGCCACTGGTTTTTCTCATCATGAGACAAGACCTCTTGATAGTTCTCTGGGCTCTCCATCTTCACTAACTAGAATGAACTCGAGCTTGGATACTTTGTTGAAGGTTTACGCTCTCTAGTGGACCTTCTAACATGTGTATCCTCCACTTGAGGGGTAGGTTGCTCCCCCCGCTCATGAATCTCTTCCTGAACCACTTCCTCATTTGCATCATCATCTTGGATTTCTTCATCAGATGAAGACTCATCAAGATCTTCATCATCACCATGATCTGGTACATCATTATCAGGTTGTACCTCACCAACATCATCATGTACATCATCTAGCACATCCTCAACATTCTCATTCTCATTTGCTGGCTGAATCACAGGAGGAGTAGAAGTAGAATCATTAGTAGTATCAAAAGACAAATCTGAAGTAGAAGTGTACCTTGTACTCAGAAGATCTGCACCCTT
Source organism: Beta corolliflora (assembly GCA_947648045.1). NCBI lineage: Eukaryota > Viridiplantae > Streptophyta > Magnoliopsida > Caryophyllales > Amaranthaceae > Beta > Beta corolliflora. The sequence goes on along the minus strand of CANSZD010002819.1, from coordinate 96,785 downwards.
CTCGTGCTCAAAGAATACTACATCCCTACTTCTCACTACCTTCTTCTTTTCTGGATCATAGAGTCGGAAACCATACTCTTCATCCCCATACCCAACAAATACACATGGATTGGATTTCGAATCAAGCTTTGACCTCTGTTCTTTAGGCACATGCATGTATGCCTTGCTGCCAAAGACTCTCAAATGTGAATAAGTGGGATCGCGTCCCTTCCATGCTCTATCTGGAATGTCAAGACCAAGAGGAATTGATGGAGATCGATTAATCAAATACACGGCACATTGCACTGCTTCAGCCCAAAATGTCTTAGGAAGATCAGACATTCTAAGCATGCACCTCACCTTCTCTACAATGGTTCTGTTCATTCTCTCAGCAACTCCATTGTGTTGTGGTGTGCCGGGCTCTGTCTTCTCATGTCTAATGCCATGTTGTGAGCAATAATACTTGAACTCTTTCAAAGTATACTCACCACCGTTGTCAGATCGAAGACACTTCAACTTTCTTTCGGTATCCCTTTCTACCATGGCATGAAACTTTCTGAAAATCTCGAACACTTGGCTTTTTGTCTTCAACATATATACCCAAGTTCTTCGAGTAGCATCATCAATGAAAGTGACAAAATATCTATTGCCACCAAGAGACTCCACCTCAATAGGACCACAAACATCGGAGTGAACTAACTCCAATTTTCCTTGCCTTCTGGTGGACTTCCTAGAAAAGGAAGCTCTATGCTGCTTACCTGCCAAACAATGATCACAAGGGTCAAGAGAAATTGTTTTATCAACAGGAATAAAGGATTTACCTGCTAACAGTTTAATCCCCTTGTCACTCATATGCCCTAGCCTTCGATGCCACAAATTTGGAGAATTCTTTTCTTCAACTGCATTCACCTCACCAGAACATACACTCAAGTATGTCTTATACAAAGAACAACACAACTCGCCACGAGCAACTGTCATCGAACCCTTGGATAATTTCCACTTACCATCACCAAAGGTATGTCGGAATCCTTCTTGATCAAGGACATTTGCAGACAACAGATTAAGGCGTAAATCAGGAATATGGCGCACATTCTTCAATGTAAGCATGCACCCAACACTTGTCTTCACACGAATATCACCTAACCCAACAATGCTAGCTGAGCTCTTGTTCCCCATCTTCACACTACCAAAATCACCAGATTGATAGTTTGTAAAATACTCCCTTTTGGGAACACAATGTATGAAGCACTCGAATCTACAAGCCACTCAGTATCCGAATTTTCTACATGATGACACTCACTAGTTGCACAAATCAAAGTGACCTCATCATCACTCTTAGAAGCGGTTCTTTGCAGATATTTTTATCATCTCCCTGCTTTTGTGAGTCTTGCTTCTTACCTTGTTCTTTCTTCCAACGGTAGCAAAACTTTTTGATATGGCCAGGCTTGTTGCAGTGATGACATGTCCTAGTCTCTCTATCTCTAGACTTGGACCTCCCCTTTGAGTTACCACGACCTTTGGGACCCGTACTCTTGCTTCTTCCACGATTCTCAACAACAAGAGCATGTGAATTATCAACTCCCATCTCCTTTCTTCTTATATCTTCATTAAACATGCTTTCTTTGATCACATCCAAAGATAGCACACCATCCGGAGCAGAGTTACTAATAGTCACAACCAAGGTCTCCCAACTATCTGGCAAAGAACTTAATAAGAACAAAGCCTGCAACTCATGATCAAGACAAATCTTCATAGTAGTCAACTTGTTAATAATATCCCCGGAAGTCACTAAGATGCTCGAAAACGAGACTTTCCACCTTTCAATTTCAAATTAACAAGTCTTTTAATCAAAGAAGCTTTGTTGTGAGCGGTCTTCCTCTCATAAAGACCTTCCAATTTCTTCCACAACTCATAAGGGTCGGACTCTGTGACACATGATTGAATATGCTAATATCAACCCATTGTCTAATAGTCCCTAAAGTCTTTCTTTTCAACTTTACCCAATCTTTTTCTTCCATTTTATCTGGTTTAGATGGTTTAGAGACACTACCATCAGAGTTGGTGACAGTTTTAATTGGGTCATACAAATCCTTGCAATATAACACGTCTTCCATCATAGGTCTCCAAATGGAATAATTGGTTGATGTCAATTTAACCATTGAACTACCTCCACTACCACTAGTAGACTCCATAACAATGGTCAAATTAATCTCCGGCTCTGATACCAAGTTGTAGGGATCGGAAGAGGTCACAACGACACTCACAAAATCACACAAACAAGACAACCAACCAACTACTCAAACCAATCAACCCAAATTGTCACACAACCAAATTACCACATAAAATCAGCAATAATGCAAGTAGCAAAATCAGCAATAACAAGAAGAATAATAAGCAAACAACACACACGAATTATACGTGGAAAACCTCTTCAATGTGAAGAGTAAAAACCACGGGACCGTTTGAGGAGTCCACCCTATACTTCTCTTATTGATAATTGAGGGAAAAAGAATCCCAAATCAGTCTACAAAGGATTCACAACCCACCAACAAACACCAACAATAAGAGAATCAAAATAGAGAGCAATTTGGGATTCTTTTTCCCTCAATTATCAATAAGAGAAGTATAGGGTGGACTCCTCAAACCGTCTTTCACATTGAAGAGGTTTCCATAATCCGTGTGTGTGTTTCGCTTATTATTCTTCTTGTTATTGCTGATTTTGCTACCGCATTATTGCCGATTTTATGTGGTAATTTGGGTGTAAAGAATGGGAAATTGGTAGTAAGGTTGGGTAGCTTTTGATTTTGTGAGTGGGCGTGTGACCTCTTCCGATCCCTACAACTTGGTATCGAGCCGGAGATTAATTTGACCATTGTTATGGAGTCTACTAGTGGTAGTGGAGGTAGTTCAATGGTTAAATTGACATCAACCAATTATTCCATTTGGAGACCTATGATGGAAGACGTGTTATATTGCAAGGATTTGTATGACCCAATTAAAACGTCACCAACTCGATGGTAGTGTCTCTAAACCATCTAAACCAGATAAAATGGAAGAAAAAGATTGGGTAAAGTTGAAAAGAAAGACTTTAGGGACTATTAGACAATGGGTTGATATTAGCATATTCAATCATGTGTCACAGAGTCCGACCCTTATGAGTTGTGGAAGAAATTGGAAGGTCTTTATGAGAGGAAGACCGCTCACAACAAAGCTTCTTTGATTAAAAGACTTGTTAATTTGAAATTGAAAGGTGGAAAGTCTGCTTCGAGCATCTTAGTGACTTCCAGATATTATTAACAAGTTGACTACTATGAAGATTTGTCTTGATCATGAGTTGCGTGCTTTGTTCTTATTAAGTTCTTTGCCGGATAGTTGGGAGACCTTGGTTGTGACTATTAGTAACTCTCGCTCGGGATGGTGTGCTATCTTTGGATGTGATCAAAGAAAGCATGTTTAATGAAGATATAAGAAGAAAGGAGATGGGAGTTGATAATTCACATGCTCTTGTTGTTGAGAATCGTGGAAGAAGCAAGAGTACGGGTCCCAAAGGTCGTGGTAACTCAAAGGGGAGGTCCAAGTCTAGAGATAGAGAGACTAGGACATGTCATCACCGCAACAAGCCCGGCCATATCAAAAGTTTTGCTACCGTTGGAAGAAAGAACAAGGTAAGAAGCAAGACTCACAAAATCACACAAACAAGACAACCAACCAACTACTCAAACCAATCAACCCAAATTGTCACACAACCAAATTACCACATAAAATCAGTAATAATGCAGTAGCAAAATCAGCAATAACAAGAAGAATAATAAGCAAACAACACACACGAATTATACGTGGAAAACCTCTTCAATGTGAAGAGTAAAAACCACGGGGCCGTTTGAGGAGTCCACCCTATACTTCTCTTATTGATAATTGAGGGAAAAAGAATCCCAAATCATTCTACAAAGGATTCACAACCCACCAACAAACACCAACAATAAGAGAATCAAAATAGAGAGCAAAAGGTGAAGAAATCACCCAAATTCGCAGATCTGTCCAGAGACGATTCTGACCAAACCAGAGCTCAAACTGACGATCCAACCGTCCAAAATGAATCCCTAGATGTCACGAACAAGCTGTCAAAATTTCAGGACGATCCAACGGTGCAATTTCCGGCAACGGACAGATTTGTGAATGCTGTCCCTGAAAAACCGAAAACCCGAAAACCCTCTTCTCTCTCTTGTGTTTTCTTTTCAGATTGCTGCCCTCTTTTGCTCTTGTTTTTCACCTTATAAACCCTCCTAAAGCTTACTAAATAAGCCACATAATAAGCCCAAAGTGGGACTTAAAACTAAACAAGTAACATGGTATAATATTGGGCCAAATGAAAGGACCCAAATAAAAACACATATTACTAACTTGGGTTGGACCCATAACAATATTTCCTGTTACATTCTGAAATATTTCAATTAGGACTTTGTTTTTGTTTGTGGTTCTCTTGTCAATCTCTTGTCCTAAACTTACCAGTACAGGTCGCTGCTTTGGAATACTTAAGTGGGAGATAGTATGGTCAGAATTGCATACAAATAGCTTCAACAAGGAACGTAAATGGAAGCTTAAGTTTATGGTCATGAAAATTTAGGAAATCACAATGTTCTGATATTATTTCCAAGATGCTAAACATGAGAGATGTTGATTGATCAATGTGAAAAATTTGATGCAATAAAAAGAAAATGGAAGATATGATTTAATTTTAAAACATTGAAATTACAATGGTTATAATGAATGTGATTAAAGTATTATCTAATTGTTTGTATGATCATTATTTGTTATAAATAAGGGATATACCAAAATGTAACTTTGGTACCAATTTGACTGAGATTTGGTACCAGCTTATACTTTATGTGGGCACCTTCACCTTATAAAATTACTTTGGTACCCTTGTGAGATGCCAAAATGGCATCTCAATCTCACTATGAGACGGCTATTGAACCTCTCATAAGTAGAAGGGTAGGTTAACAGTTCATGTTAATTTCTACTTTTTTTTTTGTTTGTTTAGGAAGTCTCTTATTCGAATTCAAACATGAATTTTTTTTCATTTGCCACATAAAACTCACAAGGAAAAAATCTTTTCGTCAAACATCTTAGAGCAATAGCTCCACATTCATCATGCTAATTATTTCTAACTTAATTCGAATATAGCAAATAAGCCATTTTGGGGTGCCCGTGCGCGTAGGTGCGCGGTGCAACAACTAGTTGCGTAAAAATCCAAGAATAGTGAACCAGTTTTGTCTCGTAATGGATTCTTTTGCTATTTAAATAGGTATCTCATTTATTTTATTAGAAGACTTAAAAATACCACTATGTCAGCATATCTTATCTGTCTCCAAGTCAGTAAATACTAATAATTACTACAAATAATATTCAATCATTTTGAGTTGTATACATTGCCTAGGTTCCTTTTTTTTATAGCTAAATTAATGTATATACACTCTCTTATATTAATCCTACACTTCTATTTAGCGGTATATTGAAGTTCTTTTTATTTATTTTTGGGTTTTGTTGCTTATTTAAAACTTTGAAACAAGTTGATAACCAAAAAAGCATAAACAATAAGACTTTTGCATATATCGAAATTATAGCAAATAAATAGTTTTAAAAGTTTTTTCTGACAAATAGTAGTACAAGTTTTAAGAGAAAGTCTAGGTTTATAATAACCATTTCGGTCGCTAAGAATCAAAGTTGGCCTAGTTGCCTAGTTGATTGGGGCACTCCTTCCACTCTTGACAAGGGTTTGATTATTGCCGCTTGCAAAGTGGGATCCTCAATTCCCCTCATCACTTGTACAATGAATATTCATCTTACTTTAATAAAAAAGAATTTCCATGAATTTGTGATGTATTCCATTTCGCAATGAGAAATATTGCAATTTCTTCTTTTTATTTTATTTTATTATTGTAATTCACAAGTCTCAGCTATTTTTTTTTTTAGGGAAACAAGTCTCTGCTATTAGTTCAAAGCCTAAATGGTACACATGCTAGTACATAGAGCATGGTGTACATATGTACATGGATAACAAGTCAAATGTACATAGATAACAAGCCGAATGAACACATGTACATGGATAATGGTGCACACGCTAGTACATAGAATATGGTGCACATATGTACATGGATAACAAGCCAAATGTACATGAATAACAAGCCGAATGAACACATGTACATGGATAATGGTACACATGCTATTACATAGAGCATAGTGCACATATGTACATAGATAACAAGCCAAATGTACATGAATAACAAGCCGAAGAACACATGTACATGGATAACAAGCCAAATGAACATATGTACATATCTATTGGTACATGTTCATTAGTTTAGTCTTGTTCATAATCTAGTCCTTGTCCTTCGTGTTCATTGTGCGTACGGTTTTCATCATACAACGTGTGTATGTTTAATTTGGCTTATTAGTTGTGACTTTAATGTAGTAATGGAAATTTGTTTTACCATATAGTACTCCTAACAAATTAAATATAAACCTCCTGTTCAAAAAATAAAATAAATGGAACCTCTTTTAAGAGTACAAAATTAAAATTTAAATCCACCCCACTTAAAGAAGAAGAGGCAAATAAATAATTAGATCCAATTTTAACCATCTCTCTCCTGTATTTTTTCCATCATCAAAATTCATAACAAACCCCCCCAAATCAATAGTGGAAATGTAACAAGACAGTAAATCTTAAAACTTCAACCTAAACAATCCCAGTTTTTAAGAAATCATATAAAACCCTCCATTCAAATTCCTGGAATTTTGATTTCATTAAATCCTTCATTGTGGAAAACCCAATATCATTCTGCGTAAAAAAGGAAAAAAAGAAAAAGAAAAAAATGGGTTTGTTGAATTGTACACAGAGTTAATGGGGGAGAGATTGAGGAAAACGTTTGCATGCCAGCGCATTGATGCAAATAATTCTATAAATCTTTCCCCTTCATTTACTACTTTCTTATTGCCAGCTCCATTGCCAAACTGGCCTGATGGTATATATTTTTTTTTAACTTGTAATTTGATTGTATTATTGTTTTGGTTAACTAGTCCTCTATTGTTTGATTATGCATAATGTGCATGTGGCTATATTGTTCGGATTCGGGTACTCATGTATTTAAGTGTCCGACTTGGCTATCGTGTGGAACTTTTTAAATTTTTGGCCCAAAATGAAGTCTCCAAGATTCCTAGCCATGTCCATGTGTCGAGGAACTAATACGGGTTCTTGAGGTGAAACAAAGAGTCTGAGGAATATAGGCATGTGGGGGTTCTTGAGGTGAAACAAAGAGTCTGAGCAATATAGGCATGTGGGTTGTTGTTAAAATTGTTAAAATTGTGAAATTTGATAAATTTTATTTTCTTTTTTTGGTTACTATAGATTATAGAATGAACTATAGTCTTGTTTTCGTAATTTTTGTTGTTTGTGTTATGTAGTAATCTGGTAGGCAATGTTACGTATACAGATATAGTGATTGCTTATTTGGTTAACATGAAAAAGCATGAAGAGTTTCAGGGGAAGTGAAAACAACTGTGAATTTGTTTGGTTGAATACGCGCACGAAAGTACAAATTCACACTTGCTGAAAGTTTCACTTCCTTAGTTTTCAGGGGAAGTGAAAACAACTGTGAATTTGTTTGGTTCAATACGCGCACGAAAGTACAAATTCACACTTGCTGAAAGTTTCACTTCCTTAGTTACTTAGCTTTTTTTAGGTAAGTAGAACTTCTGATGAGAATTTTTGTTTTGTTGCAATCAAACAAACAACTTTGAACACTTATGAGGAGATAGAACTTCATTGGAAATTCTAAGAAGTTGCACTTCATACGTTTAACTAAACGACCTCTAAGATCTCGGTTTAAAATTGCATATTTCCCTTTTTCATGATTGTATTTACCAATGTCTTTCGTCCTATTAAGTGATATTGTCAGATCTATTGTAAATGGTCTTTCTATAAGGTTCTAGGGTCTACCATAAATCATGATATATTAGCAAGGACAATATGCCAATTAGTTTTGGACTGAGGGAACACTTATTAAATGGGTTGAATTAGTTGATGCCAAAAGTTAGGAAAGCTGCAGGGATTTAACAGAACTTCAAATGCATCAGATTGATTCATGCTAGTGAAACTAACCTGGATTAATCTGGAAGATACTATTTCATAGTTTTCTGATCAACTTGACATGTATTCCTGAAGAATCACAATGACCTAGTGTATTGTTGATTTTAACTAGGACAAGGGTTTGCCACTGGAACAATCAATCTGGGTGAACTACAAGTTGCAGAAATAACCAGGTTCGAGTTTGTTTGGGGCTCTCATCTTTCACATGACAAGAGAAAAGGTATTTCATTTTATAAACCTTTAGGAATACCTGAAGGTTTTTTCTGCCTTGGTCATTACTGTCAACCAAATGGCAAACCTTTGAATGGATATGTTCTTGTGGCTAAGGACTCACTGTCACACAGTCGTGTCAGTACAGACTCTGAAGTCATCTCTTCAGCGGCTCTTGCAATGCCAGTTGACTATACTATAGTCTGGAATTCTGATGATGGTATGGGTATACATGATCAACCGGGTTACTTTTGGCTACCTAAACCTCCTTTGGGCTATAAAGCCCTAGGGTTTGTTGTAACAAACCAGCCTGGTAAGCCTGATTTAGATGAAGTAAGATGTGTAAGAGAAGATCTTATTGATGATTGTGAGACTTGTTGTTTATTGCTTGACATGGTTTCAAAATTCCGAAAAATCCCTTTCAAAGTTTTCGAGACAAGGCCGTGTGATCGAGGTATGCTAGGGAAAGGTGTCTCTGTAGGGACCTTCTTCTGTAGTAGCCTATGGACTACTAAAGCAGAAATGCCTGTTGTTTGTTTAAAAAATAAGGACTCAAAATGGAAGCACGGAATGCCAAATCTGGATCAGATCCATATGCTAATTCATCATTATGGTCCTACCATTCTGTTCCATCCTCGAGAGGTCTATTTTCCATGTTCTGTCTCATGGTTCTTCGAAAATGGAGCTCTTTTATTTAGAGCAGGGCAACAGTCCAATGGTGAACCCATCAATGCTGACGGCTCAAATCTGCCTGGTGGTGGAACGAATGATGGAGAGTTCTGGATTGATTTCCCTAAGGATGGTGTTCAAAGCAAAATTTTCAAGCATGGACATCTCGAAAGTGCTGAAGTTTATGTTCATGTAAAACCGGCTTTAGGTGGTACTTTTACTGATATAGCAATGTGGGTTTTTTCGCCATTCAATGGACCAGCTACTTTAAAGATTGGACCAACTAATATTGCAATGAGAAAGACAGGTGAACATGGTTTTTCTTTTTGGTTTTTTTTTTTCTATGCATCCTTCCATTTGTTGAGTATGTTATATCTTCACCTTTTTCGCAATTTACACAGTATCCTTTTAACTTTAGAAGTGTTCATTGATGGCCCTTCTGTTCTCTCTTTGTTAATAAATTCTGTTATAGCGATGTTTTATGCATTATGATTTCATTCACAGTTCGGAACTAATAAAATTATTTTGTTATAAAGTGGGATATTATCAGTTTAAAGGATGTATTCCCCACTCAATACCAAAAAAATTAGCTAATCAAATAGTAAGTTCTCAATCCTAAAGATCGAGTGTATAGACCTCATGAAACATCTGATGAACAGATTTTACTGATTGTGAGATAATAGTAGGGGCATAGTTGAAATCTTTCCAAAATCATACGGGTCCTGTGGAGATTTTAAAGAAGGTGATGATACAATGTAGGTTTTTAATGAACATAGCGCGCATTAGAAAAACTGTTGTGTTTTTGACATGTACTAACCAAACAACAGGTGAGCATGTTGGTGATTGGGAACATTTTACTCTTCGTATAAGCAACTTCACTGGTGAACTTCATAGCATATACTTCTCACAGCACAGCGGTGGTGCATGGGTAAGTGCTTGTGATTTGGAGTTCGTGGAGGGGAACCGGGCTATTGTTTACTCATCCAAGAGCGGCCATGCTAGCTTCCCACATCCGGGGAGCTATCTTCAGGGTTCATCAAGTTTTGGTATTGGTGTAAGAAATGATTGTGGTAAAAGTAATTTCTGTTTAGATTGTAGTACTCAGTATCAGATTGTTGCTGCTGAATATCTAGAAGCGGATGTTACTGAGCCTCAATGGCTGCAGTTTATGAGAGAATGGGGACCGAAGATCGTCTATGACTCGAGGAAAGAGCTTGATAAGATAATCAAACGACTCCCACGAGTGGTAAGGTGTTCGATTGCGAACTTTATTGGCAAGTTTCCGGTGGAACTCTCCAGGGAAGAAGGTCCAACTGGTCCAAAGGAGAAGGACAATTGGTTAGGGGATGAAAGATGGTAGAAAGATACTTATGTAGTAACTTTCAATGCTACTATACATGGTGCACCTAGGAGCATACATCATGGTGGAGCATGCAAGTAAGTTGTTGTTGAACTTTTTTCCCCCTCTTCAATTCAAATTTAGGTTGTGAATTGATGTAGTTCAGTTATTGATTAAATCGATTCGTCCTAATTATGTTAATTAGGATATACTACTTTTTTTTTATATGGGAATTAGGGTATAGTACTTGAGCTCAGTTATGGAACCAAATTGATTATTTAGGTGCCTCAATCGTAGCATAATTAACATATGTTCCACTTCTAAAAAATTTATGCCCTATTTTTTTTCTCAAAATAATTTATTGACCATAAAAATGTAAAAGGTCAAATACTCTAGTTGAGTACGTAGGTTGAAAAAACAAAATATAAGTTAATCAATTAATTCTTTATTGGAATCCTTTTAAAAAGACATGTACTGTGTAAAATTGATCTCGATCCGTCATACTCGGGATTATTATTATTAGAAAGAACTATTTTGGACATTTTCTAAAAAGTAGCTCTAACTTTGTTTTGATAGGTTTTGGTGGTTTATACTCCCTCCGTATATATAGAGAGGGAGTAACTTGTACTTGTAAGGCTCATTCTAAAGTCAAAACTCAAAAGTACCACGCATTCGACATTTCGACTTGGAGATGCGCCAATCTTCAGATGGTCACATACTCGCATGTTTTTATCAACCATTGGCAATCATTATTTAACTCGATAATGTTAATATTATCAAATGTTGAAGTTTAATTTGACCGAGACTTGAGGGTTTTATATACAAGTACGATGTCACTTGATCATGATTATATTAGACATTAGTGCTGTGATTAAGTCATGGAGATGTCAGCTAAGGTATTGTAATTGAATTGGTATCCAAGTTGTAATAATAGTATACCTCCATTTCTAAATAATCTAAAGGAAAACGATAGGATAAAAGGTTGGCAATCTTTATTAGAGACAGATCACAGAGAGAAATCCGTAGCATGTTTACTCATACTAATATACTTCCTCCGTTTTTTAATAAGTGACACGTTTCCTTCTGCGAAATGTCACAATAAGTGACACATAACTCAAAGTAGTAAAGAATACTTCTCATTTATTTGCCATCATTTAATTGTTTCACCTACCTACTTTATTCGATACTCAAATTTGATTGGTTAAACAAGTGGTCCCAACTTTCTCTCTCTAGACTCCTTAGTATGAGTCCGTTTTTGAAGAGACGGTCTCACGTTAGTGCTAACGTGAGACCAATGTTGTCATGCTGACATACGCGCGTGCATCAAACCAGCAGCGGAATTAGTTAAGCGGTTGGACATATTAGTTATGCTAACCTTAAATTGCTTCTGGATGAATTAGTTAAGCGGCAAAGTATATTAGTTAAGCGTTGAAGTATATATTAGTTATATCATAGAAACCAGATTATAACGCATTTTACTAATAACTAAAAACCATAACTATTAACCTTACAAATATTGCCATTTGTCCAGAACCATAACTATAACTAATAATATGAAAACTATAACTAATAACGTGTAAACAATTACTAATAACTAAAAACCATAATATTTATCTTACAAATATAACAATTTATCCGGAATCATAACTATAACTAATAACATGAAAGCTATGACTAATAACCTATAAATAAACAATTACTAATAACTAAAAACAATAACTATTAACCTTACAAATATAACTATTTACCCAGTTGCTTAACTATTTACCTGGAAACGATAACTAATCACCTGAAAATCATAACTACTGACCTGAAAAAAAAATGTAACTTTCTACCTAAAAGTTGTTACATGAGCAGGGTCTCAAACACATGAAAGCGAGTGATCGGCCATTCGGGCCCCAATTTTAAGGGGCCCCACCTATATTTTATTTTCTTACTTTTTAGGTTCTTTGAGTTTAGATGGAAAATACATCTGTTAATCCAAAATTTTTACCGCTAATCTATATACTTTTTTTTTCATATTTCATAGCTTATTCTAGCTTTATCCTTGGTATATCTTTACTATATATATTTTTAAATCTAAGCTATCTCCTTGCTAAAAATGAAAATAACATTGAAGCATTTAAGAAAGTTAATTCATGTTTCAACCATTTTTAATAAAAAAAAATTAAATTAGTTATTAATAATACGGGATTAGAGATCCTTTTTATATCCCTATAGGGCCCATCTTTAATGCATGGCACATGGCCTCTAAATTGTCTGAGACGTCCCTGGTTGTAACTCATAATAAGAGATTTATTAGAGTTTAGACCCATTGGAGGGAAACAAAGAGCATTGAGAAAATCTCAGCATCAAGATTGAAGAAGTCGCGGAAAAGGACGTTATATAGTTGAAAGTTTCATATGTTTAAAAAAGAAAAGAAAGAAAAAGAAAGAGATGTAGCTTCATAAAGAAATGGAAGTTGGGTGGAGGAGAGGAAATGGCGAAGTGTAGAGGAGAGAGAAACACGAGTTGGTAGAAGAGAGAGCCATAACACATAGGAGATAGAAATTAGAGTTGGCGAGAGGAGAGAGAAAATATAAATTGAGGGGAAATGAGATGGTTTTACTAGCATAACTAATAGGTCAAAGCGCTTAACTAATATAATTCAACGCTTAACTAATATGCTTCACTGCTTAACTAATTCATCCAGAAGCAATTTAAGATTAACATAACTAATAGGTTCAAGCGCTTAACTAATACCACTGTTGGTATGATGCACCCGCGTGATGTCTGCGTGACGTCAGCATGACATCATGTCATCATTGGTCTCATGTTAACACTAATGTGAGACGGTCTTTTATAAGACTTTGTGCCTTAGTATTCCCCCACTTTCTCTCTGTGTCACTTATTAAAAAACGAAGGAAGTATACTATTATCCTATCATTTCTTATAAGGCACATTCCATGTCTGTTGATATTTGTTCCTGTTGTTAGAGTTTAACAGGTTCCATATGAGACAACCCTCATACTTATTTGCTTATGTTGATTTGCGAAATTTTGTAGATTGACCTAGCTAGGCCGCACGTCCGCACGTATAAAAAAATTGAATATTCCACCTCATAAGTCCAAACGAGTTTCATCTTATAACCATATGACAAGAAAAGAGTAACCACTAATCTTATAAAGTGAACAACAATCTCTTCTTTTATCAAATACGAGACTCCTGAGACTGATGAGAGTATGTTCATCAATACCTTTCCTAGGCTATCTTTAAGTTGGATGTATAATTAAAATGGAAGACAACGGGTTGTTTAAGAGATAATCTTCAACGCGCATGGTGGTTGGTGGTACAAGCAAAGGGGTAATACAAATTAATCCAAGCTTAATTAAGCCGTTCATGGTTGAACAAGCATGTTTAATTTTGACTAAGGAATTGATTGGTTGCTGTCTTGTTGAGGTATAAAATGATTGTTTTGACTTCTAAGGCTAAACCGCTCAAAGCTTGGACTTTTAACTCCTTTAATTTCCCACAAAATTGATTCAAATTTGACACAAATTATATAAACAAAAGAATTAACATGCTTACGCAAAATTGCTTTCCCTGCCCCCAAATATAAAATTAAAAAAAAAAGTATTGCTTTGATAACTGCACTTATGGGTCCTCAAGGAGGAGAAGTTAAATTATAGAAGTAATAATTTAAGGACTAAGCTAGATTATTATAAGGTCAAACATCGCTCATCTCCCATAGTAGTAATTCTTTGGTCAAAATTGTTGTTTGGTTGAGTAGTCTAGGTTAGATAAGTTATTATATTCTCTATAACAGATTGTGGAACTCAAGTCATGCAATTTACTTCCTCAGTTTTTAAATGTTATATTTTGACATTTATACTTTTTACAAATTTCACTTTGACCATCGTTTGTAATTTATACGTGAATGAAAATATAGTCATGTGGGATCTTGTTAGATTCGTCTTAATATGTATTTTTTTAATATGTACTTTTTTTAATTTTTACAAATGCAAAATTAGAGATATATGTTATCAAAATTTTGCATTGACATGCGTAAAAAGTAAAAGTGTAACATATAAAAAAATGGAAGAAGTATAACTTTTCACTTTATCAGAATTTTTAACTTTATATTTGTATGTTAGCCAAAAAATGATCACCTATTTGTCATCTATATCTCTATTATATAAGTGAAGGGGGAAGGAAGATGGTGTCCCCTCACAAAAAGTCTGATATACCCTTAATGAATATAAATTGTCATATATATTAAATAATCTTTTTTTCCCTACTTGTCATATATATTGAACAAGTTAATAATGGAATTGAATTTGAGATTTCAATTAAATATTAAATTAAGGAGATTGATTTCCTCTTCTTACATATGTGTGAAAAACTCTCATAAAAAATTAAATTGACATTATAACTTGATTGACACATAACAAAAAATAAAAACTTGAATTTCATATAAATAATTATATTGATAATATCTTAAAACCTATATGTTGATTATTATTCGGTAAACTTTATTGTATAAATCAAACTCTTCCACTTTATTAATATTCAACGATTGAACTCGATACACAAATTCTTCCACTTTATTTAAATACAAGCTTTCTTCTACTTTATAGTTCAATCTCTCAATACAATATCTGAATAATGATGAACAAATAACTAAAAAACCAACGAAATATTGATTTACGAAAAACATATTAAAAAATTTAAAATAATTATAAATGTCTGTTTGTATCAATTTTTTTTGTAAAACCAATGAATAACTAATTGAGAAAAAAAACGTTAACATGACACGCACGTATAGCGTGCAAAAAATGCTAGTGTAATTGTATGGAAGCATATTGAAACGTTTTAGCAATGAATCATGGATGCATTTAGAATGGTTATGAATAACTATGAAAAACTGAATAGCGATGAAAGAACTGAACTCGAAAATTAACCAAATTTAAGATAAAAAAACACACACAACATCAACCAAAAGTATCTATAATTAACATTCTACTAGTAAAAATTATTTTGACAATTTGCATTGAGTCAAAAATAAAACATATCGCATAATAGCATTTGTTTTTATATATTAATGAAAAATATAGATAAAATTAAATGTAGCAAATATAAAATATGTCAAAGTAAAATAATTAAAGCGAACATCAAATAGCAACACAAGTACTTCCTCTGTATTCTTCTATTCTTCCAACTTAACTATGCGCCTTTGCAAATGCAATTCTTGAACCTTATATATCTTTCATTACATATTAGTATAACAATAAGGATTGAATTTTGATAAAGTATTCATTGATACAAATCAAACATGCCCCATATAACTTTAATTTTTTTATATGTTGAGAAAAAATTAAGAAGATTGTTTCTAATTATGAATAATACTACCTCCGTTCCTATTCAATCTACACAGTTTGCTTTTGGTTATAACTAGAGGTGGGCATGGGCCGGGCCAGCACGCGGGCCGGCCCGGCACGAGCCCGGTCCGACCCGTTGTTCGTTCCGTGTGCCTGCCACGGTCAAGAAATTTTATTCCAGACCCGCACCGGTACGAGCCCGCCTATATAGCCCATGGGCCGGCCCGCGGGCCGAACGCCCCTTTTCTTTGTTTTTTAGCCTAAAACTACCAAGAATCCAAAAAAGCAACATAAAACACGGGCCAAGCCCGCAGGAGGTACGAGCCCGACCCGCGGGCCGTGGACAAAATCTGGAAATTTCAGGCCCGGCACGGCACGGTCCGCCATTTCCTCAATCCCGTGGGCAGAGTCCATGAACAGGCCCGACCCGGCCCATGCCCAGGTCTAGTTATAACTATGGCAGGCAAAATAGAGCAATAATTGTTGGCCCGATCCGAATACCCAATCAAAGACCCGTTCACTCGAAAGTGATAACCCGAAATAGAACGGAAACTCGAAATAACCCGAATCGTAACTACACGACATAAAGTGATTCGAAAATAATGGCCAAACACGAACCGAACCGACCCAAAAATAGTAGTAGGAATATATTTTTCACAAATATTAATTTATGTGTTCTATTTATTTGCTAGAAAAGAAAGTCGACTTTACCCGATTTGACCCGACAAGTGCCAATCGATCCGACCAGACGTTGACTCAACTTATCAAACCAGCACACGACCTGAATAAAAAGTTGATCCGAATATGACTCGACCCGACCCGTTTGCCACCTCTAGGTATAATTAAGGAAAAAATGAAAAAGTAGAAGAGAGAGAAGATGAATTGTGAAAAGGGGAGAGTAAGAAATACAAAAAGTAAATAAAAAAAGGAGAGACAAAAGTGGAGTAGGTAGGGGGTTTTAAGTGGATTAATTTATTTTGTAAGGGATCACATAGGGGGCAAAAATGGGGGGAATATTGATTGAACATTTTACCTTATATAAATAATATAATAATGTAATTATTAAATATGAAGGATTTCAAAAGAAAAATGTATAGATTAAAAAGGAACGGAGGTAATATCAAAATTTGAAACACAATATACAACCGCACAAGATCACAAAAGATCCTTCAACGAGTTTTATATTCGTCAACTTCAACCAATCACTAGAACATTAAATGAGACAAAACTTAGTCTAAATATCAACGTTCGAAAGTCAAAATTCACAGTTGTGCTACTATTAAATAATGTTCCATATATAAATCTACATGCTACCCATTTCATTTTTCCAGCTCTATCTATATCACATTATCCCCCATTAGGCTACTACCAAATCTCCCTCCCCAAAATGCTCCTCCAACTCCGCCTCCTCCTCACGGCGGCGATACTAATCGCTGCCATAACATCCACCACATCAACCCGCGAATGCCCGCCATGCGGCACCACACGTGTACCATACCCACTAAGCACATCCCCCACGTGCGGGGACCAAGACTACACAATCCAATGCAACAACAACACTAACACACTTTTATTCCCTACATCAAACAACACCTACACCATCACATCAATCACACCACAAAATCAACGGCTAGTAATCGAGCCCTCACCTTTCCTACCAAACACCTGCATCACATCAGATATCTCCACCCAAGGTGTCCAACTTAACCAAACGGCACCGTTTAACGTCACGGGTGACAACACCATCATGTTCCTTAACTGCTCCCAAACTCTCTTGCGGTCCCCACTTAACTGCTCTTCCAACAGCCTTTGTCACGTGTACATTAACTCCACACGTGAGGCGTGCGTGTGCGGCGCGCGACCACACCTATTCTTTGTCTTTCAAGGGGGGGTGGAGCGACGTCGTATTCTATCCGGGTCGAGAAGGAGGTTGTCAGGGTTATAGAAGCTTTGTGGGCTTGGACCCGAATCGGCCCGTGGACCAGTGGGGTAGGCCCGGGTTAATGATCCAGTGGAGGCTTCCTCAGGAACCTGTTTGTGGAACTCAGGCTGATTGTACCGTTGATCAAGGGAATTCCTGTTGGAGTTTTTTATAGAAACTTTAAGTTTGCTTCAAAAGAATATGAAGAGTCATTTTTTCCTTTGTCCCACATTGAAAGAATATGAGGGAAGAGTAAGGTTTATAACCATTACTTTTCCTCTACCCTTTGAGTTGAGTAGCAATGAGGCTTTTAGTGGGTAAGTGGTGATGTGTGATTGCCACACGCGCGCGCCGCCGCCGCCCGCCCGGACCGGGCCAGGGCCATGGGCCTTGGGCTTTGGGCTTTGGGGAATAAACTTAACTTAACTATAGTTTTGGGTCAGAAATATGTTGGCATTATTGACCGTTTTTAATCAGTCTTAAGTTACCGTTTTTTTCCCCTTAATCTCTCTTTTAATGCCGTTTTCTCCCTTAATTACTCTCCTAATTTTCGGCCATGACTCTTCCCATGATGTTACCGTTTTTCCCACGATTTCAGCCACGTTCTGATTTCGTCTGGGTTTCTTGGCCCTATAAATACCAAAGTTACGGTATTCTCGAAACACGTAAACACATTCTCTTCTCTCTTTCTTTCTCTATTATCCGGGCGTATTCAAGAACGTTCTTAATCTGCTTTTTTCCAACACCGGAAAGCGGAAACCGTGTATCCCCTGGAGGTTGATTGCTTTGTGAGTCCGGTGTGTTGTTGCGGGGGCAAATTCAACTTTAGGGCGTGATCTTCTCACGCCACGGTGGTCGATTAAGTGTGTCAATTAAGTTCCCGCTTTTTGTTCCTACATTCTAAAGTTGAATTTTATATACTGTTTATCTGTTTTACGGAACTATGGCTGGTGAAAAATCTGATGAACCTATGCGTGTTAATGCTGTGCCTATTACCAATTCGTTTATTCCTGACATGTCTAAGTTAGATCCGTTTGATGGGAAAAATTATAAAATGTGGTCTGATAAGATGGAATTCTTTTTGGGTCAAATTGGGGTAGATTATTGTTTGTCTGCTGATACTGCTCCTGAGAAATCCAGTAGGGATTTTGTTAAAGATAATAAGACTTGTCGTGGGATGTTACTACATTATATGACTGCTGCCCTTTACATGATTTATAGTAAGTCCAAAAATGCTAAGGATATTTGGGATGCCTTGAATACTAAGTATGGTACTGATGATTTTGGGACTAAAAAATATGCTTGTAGTCGTTGGTTGAAGTTTTCTATGACTGATGATAAACCTGTATTAGATCAAGTTCATGAGTATGAACATTTGTGTGCTGATATTGTGGCTGAGGGTATGGCTATTCCTGATATGTTCCAAGCCAATTGTTTACTTGAGAAATTACCTCCGTCTTGGGAAAATTTTGTGCATTCCTTAAAACATAGGCAGAAAGACTTTACCCTTCAGGAATTAGTTTCCCACATTAAGATTGAGGAGCAGAACCGTATCCAAATCAAAGGGAAATATGTTGATCATTCTTCCTCTTCTGCTAATCTTGTGGAAAACAAAGCTGCTGCAGGTAAAGGACCAAAAGGTAAGGGTCCTAATTAGTTTCATGGTACAAGGCAGAATTATAACAACTTCAAGGGAAAAGGTCAGTTTAAGGGAAATTGCTTTGTGTGTGGTAAGTATGGGCATGCTGCCAAGGATTGCCGTCTCAAAAAGGAAGCTCCAAACAAAGCAAAAGACAACAAAGCTCAAGCCAACCTTGCTGAAGACGACATTATTGCTGCTGTGGTGTCTGAGGTCAATCTGGTAAGCAATGTTGCTGAATGGATCGTTGATACTGGTGCAACCCGTCACATCTGCGCCAACAAGGAAATGTTCCAGGACTACATCAATGTTTCAGAAGGAGAATGCGTCTTCATGGGCAATTCAAGCACTGTGAGTGTTCTAGGCAAAGGAAAGGTTTTCCCGAAATTAACTTCCGGAAAACCATTGCTTTGCGACGTTTTGCATGTTCCCGACATCCGCGAAACCTCATTTCGGTTCCCTTTTAAACAAAGTCGGAATTAAGTTAGCTTTTGAATCGATAAACTTGTATTAACCGAGAAATGGTGTTTTTGTGGGTAAAGGCTTTTGTAATCTTTGGACTTTTTGTTTTGGATGTTGTAATTGATAATAAGAACTCTCATGCTTCCGTTTATATTCTTTGAGTCTCGTGTCTTTATGGCATTCTAGACTAGGTCATGTGAATGTTGCATCTGTTAAAAGACTTAAACAACTTAGTCTTATTCCTGACTTTAGCAATACATCTTTTGAGAAATGTGAAGTATGTGTAGAAGCTAAGCACCCTAAGAAAGCATTCAATAAAAATGTATCTCGTTCCTCTACTTTATTAGAGTTAGTCCATAGTGACTTAGGTGATTTTAAGAATTCCATGAGTAGGGGAGGAAAAAAATATTATATTACATTTGTTGATGACTTTTCTCGTTATACTAAGGTTTATTTATTGAGTTCTAAGGATGAGGTCGAAGAGAAATTTCTAATTTATAAAGCCGAAGTTGAGAACCAATTGGACCTTAAGATTAAGAGGGTGAGATCGGATAGGGGTGGGGAATATGATGGAGTTTCCCTTAAGAAATTTTGTGAGTCTAATGGGATTATTCATGAGGTTACGGCTCCCTATACACTCGAACAAAATGGAATAGGCGAGCGGAAAAATCGGACTCTTAAGGATATGATGAATGCAATGCTTATTAGTTCGGGTATGCCTACTAACATGTGGGGTGAGGCTATTTTATCGCTTGCTATGTTCGTAATCGAGTTCCCCATAAGAAGTTAGATAAAACTCCCTATGAATTGTGGAAAGGCTTCAAGCCTAATTTGGGTTACCTTAAAGTGTGGGGGTGTTTGGGTAAGATTGGACTTCCCGACTTTCAAAGGAGTAAGATTGGACCTAAGACTCGTAGATGGTATCTTTATTGGTTATGCTTCGAACAGTCTTTGCATATAGACTCATTCTTAAGGATGCTTCGGTTTTGGTCCTATTAGAGAATCAAGGGATGTTGAATTCTTTGAGCATGTTTTTCCTATGAAAGTTAGTATATCATCATACTTGCTCGCTGCATCTTCTTCTACTTTGCATCATGACATTGCATCATCTAGTGAGACTTTAGAACCTAGAAGGAGTAAGAGAGCTAGAATTGAGTCTAGTTTCGGACTCGATTTTATTACTACCTTTCTAGTCGAAAAAGAGTGTTTAGATGAGCAAGATGTCAATGTGCTTGTATTGGAAGAGAACCCGAGAACCTATGCTTGAGGCCATGAGATCTGTAGACTCAAGTTTTTGGTTAGAGGCTATTAACAAGTGAAATCGAGTCTATTATGAGTAATAATACTTGGATTTTGTCGAGACCTTCCTAGAGGTTGTAAAGCCCTAAGTAGTAGATGGATCTTTACAAAGAAATGTAAGCTTCGATGGGTCTTTAGACAAATATAAGGCTAGACTTGTTGTTGGAGGGCATCGCCAAAAACACGGTTTAGACTTCTTTGATACTTATTCTCCCGTGACTAAGGTAGCCACCATTAGAGCGTTAATTGCACTTGCATCTATTCATGATTTGATTGTGCATCAAATGGATGTGAAAACCGCATTTTTGAATGGTGAGTTAAATGAGGAGATCTATATGAAGCAACCTTGAAGGATGTGAGGTTCCCGGTCAAGAGGACAAGGTATGCAAGCTTATTAGATCTTTGTATGGTTTAAAACAAGCACCAAAACAATGGTATGATAAATTTCATCAAACTATTACTTCAAATGATTTTTTGGTAAATGATTCGATGCTTGTGTTTATTCCAAAGTTGATGAGCTTGGTTGTGTTTTCATATGTCTATATGTAGATGATATGTTAATCTTTGGGACCAATATAGACGTAGTAAATGCAACTAAGAGTTTCCTAAATTCTTGTTTTGAGATGAAGGATTTAGGAGAGGCTGATGTTATTCTTGGAATAAAGATTACTAGAACGTCATATGGGATATCTTTAAATCAATCTCATTATGTTGACAAAATATTAAAGAAGTTTGATCAATTTGATTGCATTCCCGTGAAAACCCCATATGATTCTAGTATTCATTTGAAAAAGAATAAGGGTGATAGTATATCCCAAGAACAATATGCAAAAATAATTGGTAGTGTAATGTTCTTGATGAATTATACTAGACCTGATATAGCTTATGTTTGTTAGTAGATTGAGCGGTATACTCATAGTCCTAATCGAGAGCATTGGGTTACCTTGATTAGATTGTTGAAGTATCTAAAAGGCACTATCAATTGGGGTCTACATTATCAAAGGACACCTTGTGTCCTTGAAGGATTTTGTGATGCCAATTGGGTGTCAGATAATGATGAAATTCAATCTACTAGCGGTTATGTTTTTACTCTTCTTTGGTGGAGCTATATCATGGAAATCATCAAAGCAAACATGTATTGCCAAATCTACCATGGAATCTGAATTTATTGCTTTAGAATTGGCAGGTCAAGAAGCTGAATGGATAAGGGAGTTTGCTTGCTGATATTCCATTGTGGGGAAGCCAGCTCCATCAGTTTCTATGCGGTGTGACTCGCAAGCAGCAATTGGGGTAGCGAATAATCAAGCCTATAATGGCAAGAGAAGGCATATTCGCTTAAGGCATGCTGTAGTTAGAAATTTAGTTAAAAATAATGTGTTGTCACTCGAGTATGTAAAGTCAGAGAGGAATATTGCTGATCCTCTTACCAAAGGCCTTTGTAGAAAAATGGTGCTGGAGTCAGCACAAGGAATGGGTTTAAAGCCTATTGTGGAGTGAATTGTGGTGGATACCCTTCTTAGGAATTCCTAAGTTCAAAGGGTCAAACGAAATCACAAAAGAACTCAAGTTGTTGATACTACTACCATTCCTAGTAATAAAAGTGATGTAGTATTTTGTTTCATTATACTGTTATATGTGTGAGGTTGAGCTTATAGCTCTTAATAAGTTCATAGCCTTACTTAAGGTGGTTTGTGACAAGACAAACTTGATGAACTTACCTATGTGAATGTGGGGGTTACGCCCAATCCCCTATGAGAGTCAAAAGGCTTAGACTCTCTAGAGCATTCATGAGAATCCAGGTTGATTGTGGGGCACTGATATTACAATTGCGAGAACGTTTCTTGTTTTGAAAAAGGTTGAGTGCGCATCTATGGTTTGCTAACCTCATGATAGGTTCAAAGAGAAATCTACCTTTTATGACAGTAAGACATATTTGTATGCACTAAGTGTCAATTCAAGTCCATAAGACATTGATACTTCAAAACCTAGTATCTATTGCCCAGATCATCTTTTTCAGCCCTGTTTTCTTTCTGTTTTCTTCTTTTGAATCATGTGGGGGATTGTTGGAGTTTTTTATAGAAACTTTAAGTTTGCTTCAAAAGAATATGAAGAGTCATTTTTTCCTTTTGTCCCACATTGAAAGAATATGAGGGAAGAGTAAGGTTTATAACCATTACTTTTCCTCTACCCTTTGAGTTGAGTAGCAATGAGGCTTTTAGTGGGTAAGTGGTGATGTGTGATTGCCACACGCGCGCGCCGCCGCCCGCCCCGGACCGGGCGGGGCCATGGGCCTTGGGCCTTGGGCCTTGGGCCTTGGGCCTTGGGCCTTGGGCCTTGGGCCTTGGGCCTTGGGCCTTGGGCCTTGGGCCTTGGGCTTTGGGCTTTGGGCTTTGGGCTTTGGGGAATAAACTTAACTTAACTATAGTTTTGGGTCAGAAATATGTTGGCATTATTGACCGTTTTTAATCAGTCTTAAGTTACCGTTTTTTTCCCCTTAATCTCTCTTTTAATGCCGTTTTCTCCCTTAATTACTCTCCTAATTTTCGGCCATGACTCTTCCCATGATGTTACCGTTTTCCCACGATTTCAGCCACGTTCGATTTCGTCCCGGGGTTTCTTGGCCCTATAAATACCAAAGTGTTCCGGGTATTCTCGAAACACTGAAACACATTCTCTTCTCTCTTTCTTTCTCTATTATCCGGGCGTATTCAAGAACGTTCTTAATCTGCTTTTCCGTCAACACCGAGGAAGGCGAAACCGTGTATCCCCGGAGGTTGATTCTTTGTGAGTCCGTGTGTTGTTGCGGGGCAAATTCAACTTTAGGGCAGTGATCTTCTCACGCCACGGTGGTCAGTTAAGTGTGTCAATTAAGTTCCCAGTTTTTGTTCCTACATTCTAAAGTTGAATTTTATATACTGTTTATCCGTTTTCGGAACTATGGTCGGTGAAAAATCCGATGAACCTATGCGTGTTAATGCTTTGTGCCTATTACCAATTCGTTTATTCCCGACATGTCTAAGTTAGATCCGTTTGATGGGAAAAATTATAAAATGTGGTCTGATAAGATGGAATTCTTTTTGGGTCAAATTGGGGTAGATTATTGTTTGTCTGGCGATCTTGCTCCCGAGAAATCCAATAGGGATTTTGTTAAAGATAATAAGACTTGTCGTGGGATGTTACTACATTATATGACTGCTGCCCTTTACATGATTTATAGTAAGTCCAAAAATGCTAAGGATATTTGGGATGCCTTGAATACTAAGTATGGTACTGATGATTTTGGGACTAAAAAATATGCTTGTAGTCGTTGGTTGAAGTTTTCTATGACTGATGATAAACCTGTATTAGATCAAGTTCATGAGTATGAACATTTGTGTGCTGATATTGTGGCTGAGGGTATGGCTATTCCTGATATGTTCCAAGCCAATTGTTTACTTGAGAAATTACCTCCGTCTTGGGAAAATTTTGTGCATTCCTTAAAACATAGGCAGAAAGACTTTACCCTTCAGGAATTAGTTTCCCACATTAAGATTGAGGAGCAGAACCGTATCCAAATCAAAGGGAAATATGTTGATCATTCTTCCTCTTCTGCTAATCTTGTGGAAAACAAAGCTGCTGCAGGTAAAGGACCAAAAGGTAAGGGTCCTAATTAGTTTCATGGTACAAGGCAGAATTATAACAACTTCAAGGGAAAAGGTCAGTTTAAGGGAAATTGCTTTGTGTGTGGTAAGTATGGGCATGCTGCCAAGGATTGCCGTCTCAAAAAGGAAGCTCCAAACAAAGCAAAAGACAACAAAGCTCAAGCCAACCTTGCTGAAGACGACATTATTGCTTTGTGGTGTGTCGAGGTCAATCTGGTAAGCAATGTTGCTGAATGGATCGTTGATACTGGTGCAACCCGTCACATCTGCGCCAACAAGGAAATGTTCCAGGACTACATCAATGTTTCAGAAGGAGAATGCGTCTTCATGGGCAATTCAAGCACTGTGAGTGTTCTAGGCAAAGGAAAGGTTTTCCTGAAATTAACTTCCGGGAAAACCATTGCTTTGCGAAATTTTTGCATGTTCCCGACATCCGCGAAACCTCATTTCGGTTCCCTTTTAAACAAAGTCGGAATTAAGTTAGCTTTTGAATCCGATAAACTTGTATTAACCGAAATGGTGTTTTTGTGGGTAAAGGCTTTTGTAATCTTTGGACTTTTTGTTTTGGATGTTGTAATTGATAATAAGAACTCTCATGCTTCCGTTTATATTGCTGAGTCTGTGTCTTTATGGCATTCTAGACTAGGTCATGTGAATGTTGCATCTGTTAAAAGACTTAAACAACTTAGTCTTATTCCTGACTTTAGCAATACATCTTTTGAGAAATGTGAAGTATGTGTAGAAGCTAAGCACCCTAAGAAAGCATTCAATAAAAATGTATCTCGTTCCTCTACTTTATTAGAGTTAGTCCATAGTGACTTAGGTGATTTTAAGAATTCCATGAGTAGGGGAGGAAAAAAATATTATATTACATTTGTTGATGACTTTTCTCGTTATACTAAGGTTTATTTATTGAGTTCTAAGGATGAGGTCAAGAGAAATTTCTAATTTATAAAGCCGAAGTTGAGAACCAATTGGACCTTAAGATTAAGAGGGTGAGATCAGATAGGGGTGGGGAATATGATGGAGTTTCCCTTAAGAAATTTTGTGAGTCTAATGGGATTATTCATGAGGTTACAGCTCCCTATACACCTGAACAAAATGGAATAGCTGAGCGGAAAAATCGGACTCTTAAGGATATGATGAATGCAATGCTTATTAGTTCAGGTATGCCTACTAACATGTGGGGTGAGGCTATTTTATCTGCTTGCTATGTTCGTAATCGAGTTCCCCATAAGAAGTTAGATAAAACTCCCTATGAATTGTGGAAAGGCTTCAAGCCTAATTTGGGTTACCTTAAAGTGTGGGGGTGTTTGGGTAAGATTGGACTTCCTGACTTTCAAAGGAGTAAGATTGGACCTAAGACTGTAGATGGTATCTTTATTGGTTATGCTTCGAACAGTGCTGCATATAGACTCATTCTTAAGGATGCTTCTGGTTTTGGTCCTATTAGAGAATCAAGGGATGTTGAATTCTTTGAGCATGTTTTTCCTATGAAAGTTAGTATATCATCATACTTGCTCTCGCTGCATCTTCTTCTACTTTGCATCATGACATTGCATCATCTAGTGAGACTTTAGAACCTAGAAGGAGTAAGAGAGCTAGAATTGAGTCTAGTTTCGGACCTGATTTTATTACTACCTTTCTAGCTGAAAAAGAGTGTTTAGATGAGCAAGATGTCAATGTGCTTGTATTGGAAGAGAACCCGAGAACCTATGCTGAGGCCATGAGATCTGTAGACTCAAGTTTTTGGTTAGAGGCTATTAACAGTGAAATCGAGTCTATTATGAGTAATAATACTTGGATTTTGTCGACCTTCCTAGAGGTTGTAAAGCCCTAAGTAGTAGATGGATCTTTACAAAGAAATGTAAGCTTCGATGGGTCTTTAGACAAATATAAGGCTAGACTTGTTGTTGGAGGGCATCGCCAAAAACACGGTTTAGACTTCTTTGATACTTATTCTCCTGTGACTAAGGTAGCCACCATTAGAGCGTTAATTGCACTTGCATCTATTCATGATTTGATTGTGCATCAAATGGATGTGAAAACTGCATTTTTGAATGGTGAGTTAAATGAGGAGATCTATATGAAGCAACCTGAAGGATGTGAGGTTCCTGGTCAAGAGGACAAGGTATGCAAGCTTATTAGATCTTTGTATGGTTTAAAACAAGCACCAAAACAATGGTATGATAAATTTCATCAAACTATTACTTCAAATGATTTTTGGTAAATGATTCTGATGCTTGTGTTTATTCCAAAGTTGATGAGCTTGGTTGTGTTTTCATATGTCTATATGTAGATGATATGTTAATCTTTGGGACCAATATAGACGTAGTAAATGCAACTAAGAGTTTCCTAAATTCTTGTTTTGAGATGAAGGATTTAGGAGAGGCTGATGTTATTCTTGGAATAAAGATTACTAGAACGTCATATGGGATATCTTTAAATCAATCTCATTATGTTGACAAAATATTAAAGAAGTTTGATCAATTTGATTGCATTCCCGTGAAAACCCCATATGATTCTAGTATTCATTTGAAAAAGAATAAGGGTGATAGTATATCCCAAGAACAATATGCAAAAATAATTGGTAGTGTAATGTTCTTGATGAATTATACTAGACCTGATATAGCTTATGCTGTTAGTAGATTGAGCAGGTATACTCATAGTCCTAATCGAGAGCATTGGGTTACCTTGATTAGATTGTTGAAGTATCTAAAAGGCACTATCAATTGGGGTCTACATTATCAAAGGACACCTTGTGTCCTTGAAGGATTTTGTGATGCCAATTGGGTGTCGATAATGATGAAATTCAATCTACTAGCGGTTATGTTTTTTACTCTTCTTTGGTGGAGCTATATCATGGAAATCATCAAAGCAAACATGTATTGCCAAATCTACCATGGAATCTGAATTTATTGCTTTAGAATTGGCAGGTCAAGAAGCTGAATGGATAAGGAGTTTGCTTGCTGATATTCCATTGTGGGGGAAGCCAGCTCCATCAGTTTCTATGCGGTGTGACTCGCAAGCAGCAATTGGGGTAGCGAATAATCAAGCCTATAATGGCAAGAGAAGGCATATTCGCTTAAGGCATGCTTGTAGTTAGAAATTTAGTTAAAAATAATGTGTTGTCACTCGAGTATGTAAAGTCAGAGAGGAATATTGCTGATCCTCTTACCAAAGGCCTTTGTAGAAAAATGGTGCTGGAGTCAGCACAAGGAATGGGTTTAAAGCCTATTGTGGAGTGAATTGTGGTGGATACCCTTCTTAGGAATTCCTAAGTTCAAAGGGTCAAACGAAATCACAAAAGAACTCAAGTTGTTGATACTACTACCATTCCTAGTAATAAAAGTGATGTAGTATTTTGTTTCATTATACTGTTATATGTGTGAGGTTGAGCTTATAGCTCTTAATAAGTTCATAGCCTTACTTAAGGTGGTTTGTGACAGTACAAACTTGATGAACTTACCTATGTGAATGTGGGGGTTACGCCCAATCCCCTATGAGAGTCAAAAGGCTTAGACTCTCTAGAGCATTCATGAGAATCCAGGTTGATTGTGGGGCACTGATATTACAATTGCGAGAACGTTTCTTGTTTTGAAAAAGGTTGAGTGCGCATCTATGGTTTGCTAACCTCATGATAGGTTCAAAGAGAAATCTACCTTTTATGACAGTAAGACATATTTGTATGCACTAAGTGTCAATTCAAGTCCATAAGACATTGATACTTCAAAACCTAGTATCTATTGCCCAGATCATCTTTTTTCTACTCGTTTTCTTTCTCGTTGTCTTCTTTTGAATCATGTGGGGGATTGTTGGAGTTTTTTATAGAAACTTTAAGTTTGCTTCAAAAGAATATGAAGAGTCATTTTTTCCTTTGTCCCACATTGAAAGAATATGAGGGAAGAGTAAGGTTTATAACCATTACTTTTCCTCTACCCTTTGAGTTGAGTAGCAATGAGGCTTTTAGTGGGTAAGTGGTGATGTGTGATTGCCACACGCGCGCGCCGCCGCCGCCCGCCCGGACCGGGCCAGGGCCATGGGCCTTGGGCCTTGGGCCTTGGGCCTTGGGCCTTGGGCCTTGGGCCTTGGGCCTTGGGCCTTGGGCCTTGGGCCTTGGGCCTTGGGCTTTGGGCTTTGGGCTTTGGGCTTTGGGGAATAAACTTAACTTAACTATAGTTTTGGGTCAGAAATATGTTGGCATTATTGACCGTTTTTAATCAGTCTTAAGTTACCGTTTTTTTCCCCTTAATCTCTCTTTTAATGCCGTTTTCTCCCTTAATTACTCTCCTAATTTTCGGCCATGACTCTTCCCATGATGTTACCGTTTTTCCCACGATTTCAGCCACGTTCTGATTTCGTCTGGGTTTCTTGGCCCTATAAATACCAGTGTTCTGGTATTCTCGAAACACAGAAACACATTCTCTTCTCTCTTTCTTTCTCTATTATCTGGGCAGTATTCAAGAACGTTCTTAATCTGTTTTTCTGTCAACACCGGAAAGGCAGAAACCGTGTATCCCTGGAGGTTGATTGCTGTGAGTCCGTGTGTTGTTGCGGGGCAAATTCAACTTTAGGGCAGTGATCTTCTCACGCCACGGTGGTCAGTTAAGTGTGTCAATTAAGTTCCCAGTTTTTGTTCCTACATTCTAAAGTTGAATTTTATATACTGTTTATCTGTTTTCCGGAACTATGGCTGGTGAAAAATCTGATGAACCTATGCGTGTTAATGCTGTGCCTATTACCAATTCGTTTATTCCTGACATGTCTAAGTTAGATCCGTTTGATGGGAAAAATTATAAAATGTGGTCTGATAAGATGGAATTCTTTTTGGGTCAAATTGGGGTAGATTATTGTTTGTCTGGCCGATATCGCTCCCGAGAAATCCAAAGTAGGGATTTTGTTAAAGATAATAAGACTTGTCGTGGGATGTTACTACATTATATGACTGCTGCCCTTTACATGATTTATAGTAAGTCCAAAAATGCTAAGGATATTTGGGATGCCTTGAATACTAAGTATGGTACTGATGATTTTGGGACTAAAAAATATGCTTGTAGTCGTTGGTTGAAGTTTTCTATGACTCGATGATAAACTCCGTATTAGATCAAGTTCATGAGTATGAACATTTGTGTGCTGATATTGTGGCTGAGGGTATGGCTATTCCTGATATGTTCCAAGCCAATTGTTTACTTGAGAAATTACCTCCGTCTTGGGAAAATTTTGTGCATTCCTTAAAACATAGGCAGAAAGACTTTACCCTTCAGGAATTAGTTTCCCACATTAAGATTGAGGAGCAGAACCGTATCCAAATCAAAGGGAAATCTGTTGATCATTCTTCCTCTTCTGCTAATCTTGTGGAAAACAAAGTCTGCTTTGCAGGTAAAGGACCAAAAGGTAAGGGTCCTAATCAGTTTCATGGTACAAGGCAGAATTATAACAACTTCAAGGGAAAAGGTCAGTTTAAGGGAAATTGCTTTGTGTGTGGTAAGTATGGGCATGCTGCCAAGGATTGCCGTCTCAAAAAGGAAGCTCCAAACAAAGCAAAAGACAACAAAGCTCAAGCCAACCTTGCTGAAGACGACATTATTGCTGCTGTGGTGTCTGAGGTCAATCTGGTAAGCAATGTTGCTGAATGGATCGTTGATACTGGTGCAACCCGTCACATCTGCGCCAACAAGGAAATGTTCCAGGACTACATCAATGTTTCAGAAGGAGAATGCGTCTTCATGGGCAATTCAAGCCCTTGTGAGTGTTCTAGGCAAAGGAAAGGTTTTCCTCGAAATTAACTTCCGGAAAACCATTGCTTTGCGAATGTTTTGCATGTTCCCGACATCCGCAAAACCTCATTTCGGTTCCCTTTTAAACAAAGCTGGAATTAAGTTAGCTTTTGAATCTGATAAACTTGTATTAACCAGAAATGGTGTTTTTGTGGGTAAAGGCTTTTGTAATGCTGGACTTTTTGTTTTGGATGTTGTAATTGATAATAAGAACTCTCATGCTTCCGTTTATATTGCTGAGTCTGTGTCTTTATGGCATTCTAGACTAGGTCATGTGAATGTTGCATCTGTTAAAAGACTTAAACAACTTAGTCTTATTCCTGACTTTAGCAATACATCTTTTGAGAAATGTGAAGTATGTGTAGAAGCTAAGCACCCTAAGAAAGCATTCAATAAAAATGTATCTCGTTCCTCTACTTTATTAGAGTTAGTCCATAGTGACTTAGGTGATTTTAAGAATTCCATGAGTAGGGGAGGAAAAAAATATTATATTACATTTGTTGATGACTTTTCTCGTTATACTAAGGTTTATTTATTGAGTTCTAAGGATGAGGCTGAAGAGAAATTTCTAATTTATAAAGCCGAAGTTGAGAACCAATTGGACCTTAAGATTAAGAGGGTGAGATCAGATAGGGGTGGGGAATATGATGGAGTTTCCCTTAAGAAATTTTGTGAGTCTAATGGGATTATTCATGAGGTTACAACTCCCTATACACCCGAACAAAATGGAATAGTCGAGCGGAAAAAATCGGACTCTTAAGGATATGATGAATGCAATGCTTATTAGTTCAGGTATGCCTACTAACATGTGGGGTGAGGCTATTTTATCTGCTTGCTATGTTCGTAATCGAGTTCCCCATAAGAAGTTAGATAAAACTCCCTATGAATTGTGGAAAGGCTTCAAGCCTAATTTGGGTTACCTTAAAGTGTGGGGGTGTTTGGGTAAGATTGGACTTCCTGACTTTCAAAGGAGTAAGATTGGACCTAAGACTGTAGATGGTATCTTTATTGGTTATGCTTCGAACAGTGCTGCATATAGACTCATTCTTAAGGATGCTTCTGGTTTTGGTCCTATTAGAGAATCAAGGGATGTTGAATTCTTTGAGCATGTTTTTCCTATGAAAGTTAGTATATCATCATACTTGCCTGCTGCATCTTCTTCTACTTTGCATCATGACATTGCATCATCTAGTGAGACTTTAGAACCTAGAAGGAGTAAGAGAGCTAGAATTGAGTCTAGTTTCGGACCTGATTTTATTACTACCTTTCTAGCTGAAAAAGAGTGTTTAGATGAGCAAGATGTCAATGTGCTTGTATTGGAAGAGAACCCGAGAACCTATGCTGAGGCCATGAGATCTGTAGACTCAAGTTTTTGGTTAGAGGCTATTAACAGTGAAATCGAGTCTATTATGAGTAATAATACTTGGATTTTGTCAGACCTTCCTAGAGGTTGTAAAGCCCTAAGTAGTAGATGGATCTTTACAAAGAAATGTAAGCCTGATGGGTCTTTAGACAAATATAAGGCTAGACTTGTTGTTGGAGGGCATCGCCAAAAACACGGTTTAGACTTCTTTGATACTTATTCTCCTGTGACTAAGGTAGCCACCATTAGAGCGTTAATTGCACTTGCATCTATTCATGATTTGATTGTGCATCAAATGGATGTGAAAACTGCATTTTTGAATGGTGAGTTAAATGAGGAGATCTATATGAAGCAACCTGAAGGATGTGAGGTTCCTGGTCAAGAGGACAAGGTATGCAAGCTTATTAGATCTTTGTATGGTTTAAAACAAGCACCAAAACAATGGTATGATAAATTTCATCAAACTATTACTTCAAATGATTTTTTGGTAAATGATTCTGATGCTTGTGTTTATTCCAAAGTTGATGAGCTTGGTTGTGTTTTCATATGTCTATATGTAGATGATATGTTAATCTTTGGGACCAATATAGACGTAGTAAATGCAACTAAGAGTTTCCTAAATTCTTGTTTTGAGATGAAGGATTTAGGAGAGGCTGATGTTATTCTTGGAATAAAGATTACTAGAACGTCATATGGGATATCTTTAAATCAATCTCATTATGTTGACAAAATATTAAAGAAGTTTGATCAATTTGATTGCATTCCCGTGAAAACCCCATATGATTCTAGTATTCATTTGAAAAAGAATAAGGGTGATAGTATATCCCAAGAACAATATGCAAAAATAATTGGTAGTGTAATGTTCTTGATGAATTATACTAGACCTGATATAGCTTATCTTTGTTAGTAGATTGAGCGGGTATACTCATAGTCCTAATCGAGAGCATTGGGTTACCTTGATTAGATTGTTGAAGTATCTAAAAGGCACTATCAATTGGGGTCTACATTATCAAAGGACACCTTGTGTCCTTGAAGGATTTTGTGATGCCAATTGGGTGTCAGATAATGATGAAATTCAATCTACTAGCGGTTATGTTTTTACTCTTGCTGGTGGAGCTATATCATGGAAATCATCAAAGCAAACATGTATTGCCAAATCTACCATGGAATCTGAATTTATTGCTTTAGAATTGGCAGGTCAAGAAGCTGAATGGATAAGGAGTTTGCTTGCTGATATTCCATTGTGGGGGAAGCCAGCTCCATCAGTTTCTATGCGGTGTGACTCGCAAGCAGCAATTGGGGTAGCGAATAATCAAGCCTATAATGGCAAGAGAAGGCATATTCGCTTAAGGCATGCTGTAGTTAGAAATTTAGTTAAAAATAATGTGTTGTCACTCGAGTATGTAAAGTCAGAGAGGAATATTGTTGATCCTCTTACCAAACGCCTTTGTAGAAAAATGGTGCTGGAGTCAGCACAAGGAATGGGTTTAAAGCCTATTGTGGAGTGAATTGTGGTGGATACCCTTCTTAGGAATTCCTAAGTTCAAAGGGTCAAACGAAATCACAAAAGAACTCAAGTTGTTGATACTACTACCATTCCTAGTAATAAAAGTGATGTAGTATTTTGTTTCATTATACTGTTATATGTGTGAGGTTGAGCTTATAGCTCTTAATAAGTTCATAGCCTTACTTAAGGTGGTTTGTGACAGTACAAACTTGATGAACTTACCTATGTGAATGTGGGGGTTACGCCCAATCCCCTATGAGAGTCAAAAGGCTTAGACTCTCTAGAGCATTCATGAGAATCCAGGTTGATTGTGGGGCACTGATATTACAATTGCGAGAACGTTTCTTGTTTTGAAAAAGGTTGAGTGCGCATCTATGGTTTGCTAACCTCATGATAGGTTCAAAGAGAAATCTACCTTTTATGACAGTAAGACATATTTGTATGCACTAAGTGTCAATTCAAGTCCATAAGACATTGATACTTCAAAACCTAGTATCTATTGCCCAGATCATCTTTTTTCACTCTGTTTTCTTTCCTTTGTCTTCTTTTGAATCATGTGGGGGATTGTTGGAGTTTTTTTATAGAAACTTTAAGTTTGCTTCAAAAAGAATATGAAGAGTCATTTTTTCCTTTGTCCCACATTGAAAGAATATGAGGGAAGAGTAAGGTTTATAACCATTACTTTTCCTCTACCCTTTGAGTTGAGTAGCAATGAGGCTTTTAGTGGGTAAGTGGTGATGTGTGATTGCCACACGCGCGCGCCGCCGCCGCCCGCCCGACCGGGCCGGGGGCCATGGGCCTTGGGCCTTGGGCCTGGGGCCTTGGGCCTTGGGCCTTGGGCCTTGGGCCTTGGGCCTTGGGCCTTGGGCCTTGGGCCTTGGGCCTTGGGCCTTGGGCCTTGGGCTTTGGGCTTTGGGCTTTGGGGAATAAACTTAACTTAACTATAGTTTTGGGTCAGAAATATGTTGGCATTATTGACCGTTTTTAATCAGTCTTAAGTTACCGTTTTTTTCCCCTTAATCTCTCTTTTAATGCCGTTTTCTCCCTTAATTACTCTCCTAATTTTCGGCCATGACTCTTCCCATGATGTTACCGTTTTTCCCACGATTTCGGCCACGTTCGATTTCGATGCGGGTTTCTTGGCCCTATAAATACCGAGTGTTACAGTATTCTCGAAACACTGAAACACATTCTCTTCTCTCTTTCTTTCTCTATTATCCGGGCGTATTCAAGAACGTTCTTAATCTCGTTTTTCCGTCAACACCGAAGAGGCGAAAACCGTGTATCCCCTGGAGGTTGATTCTTTGTGAGTCCGTGTGTTGTTGCGGGGCAAATTCAACTTTAGGGCAGTGATCTTCTCACGCCACGGTGGTCAGTTAAGTGTGTCAATTAAGTTCCCAGTTTTTGTTCCTACAATTCCACGTGTAGGGCTGATCCTAGCTCTGTTGGAATTAGTAGGTGTTTTTGTAATTCTGGCCTTCATTGGGATGGAATCAATGGAATTTGTGCTCATAGTAAGTGTTTTTCCTTAATATAATAGTTTTTCTGGGTTTCGCTTTCGATTATTTCACAATACATACACTATTTCTACACGATACCGAAACCAAGGTTGAGGAGAGACTAAAGAGTATGTTGTGATATTGCATTTTAAATCATGTGATTATGTTTTAAAGAGGGAATGTATGGTGAAACAACTAAAAGAGAAAATGGTGCATGTATTGTTAAATATTTAAAAGAGGAAATGATGCAGGTATTGTATTAGAATCTTTTAGTTTAATGATTGTAAACATTAATAGTTGTTTTGTTTGTTTGTGTTGAAATGCAGATAATGTTTGTGAAGATCAAGGGGGTGTGACAGTTCAAATAAAGCTGCCTTAATAGCAGGTACAACTTCTTTGACTGGCCTTTTTAAGCATAATTCAACGACTCAACGTAGAAATAACGCTTTAATCTACATATATCAAATTACTATAAAATTATGTATTATGATTGCATTGAGAAGGCCAACAGGTTCTTAATGAACTTTAATTATTGCATTAAAAATTAGATGGTGATTAGTTAGTGTTAATTTGTTAAATTTTTTTTTTTTTTTTTTGGTAAGAAGAAGTGGCCCGGACCCCGCTCGGGTCTTAATGGGCCAAGCACTTGAGAAAGGGGAAGGGGTAAGGGTAGGGAATCCCTACCCTTAAAAGTCTCTAGTGAGGATTAACCCCAACCTCGAGGTTGGAAGGGGCTCTTCTTACCACTGTAGGCAAAAGTCTTACTTTGGTAGTGTTAATTTGTTAATGGAAAGAGTACGTTTTATTAAGTAGATCTGTAGATGTACATACATTGCTCGAACATAAAAATGTTCCAAAAGGTCTAATAGTGAATATCTAAGGATATTATTGTACTCTGTGTAATTGATCTTAAAATATAATTAGAGTGTTAGGGACACCTATGAAGGTAAGCCGTTATTATACTTAGACAAGGTCATATGTGATATGTAAAATGTAAATGGTAGAGCACTAGAGCATGTGAGTTTTTTCACTCGTTCATTCAATATTCGACTAAATAATGACTAGCATTGTATGGGTAATGGACTAATGGGTAGTAGTAGTACCTAGTTATATTGGCTACGAAAGTTAAGATTTTTTTTCTGAAGTGTTGGTTCATCATGAGTCAAATTTTAAGTTTTGTAGTTTCCATATAAGCAGAGACTAGAGGTAGTAACATAGTGGTAGGCAATACTACCTCCCAATCCCATGCCCCAACGCTAGTTCGAATTCACCTGGGTCCTGGGGTGTGGGGAGCTGTTGTTCAGTTGGGCTGATATCTTAATATACGTTTACGTGATCCAGCCCATATATACAATAGATATTGAACTGGGAGTCAAGCAAGCCGCCTTTAAATCTAATGTACCAGCCTAGCAGGTTTAGAAAGCAAGGAATATGACTTATTGTAATATGAAAACATATTGGTGAACACCGGAAAGGCAGAAACCGGTTAGTCAACATCAGAAAAATAGGGTAAGCTTGTTTCTCGCGAAAAAATAAAGGCCTTGTTTGATAAGGAGAGATTTGGGGCTAAATTAGAGGTTTGAGCTCATATTAGAGGATTTGACTAGTCAATCCTCTAATTTGAGTGTTTGGTAAAAAGAGGTTTCAAGTAGCTTATTGAACCCAAAAATCTCATTTTTGAAAAAGTTGGGGAGGGGGGAGGAGCTTCTTGACATTAGAGGTTTGGAAATAAGTGGAGCAATTTTTTTTGATAATTTTGGATTATGATTTCATTAATAAAGCCCAAAAAAGGGTGAGAAGGTTGCAAACGAGGAGGCACATCAGACAAGGCTGGCCTACTTTACTACATTTGCCTCAACTTTAACACCAAGCTAGAAAATCATCCATCCTACGAAGGCCTTGTTTAGCGAGAGCATTAATAAATTTAAAAACATTTACAAATGAGTGGAGCAATTACTTTTATGTACTAAAGTTTAAAATTACATTAATAAATTTTAAAAAGTACAACAATAGATTATACACATGTCTTTATTGGTCATTTTACACAATAATGTAGCAATCAACTATCAGCTACTTACCAAACAACTAATACAATCAGCTAGTCAAATTAGCTAATACAATCAGCTAACCGCTATCACATATCAGCTGATACAATCAGGTAATACAATCAGCTAACAACTATCCGCTAATTGCCAAACAGGGCCAAATTGTTAAGTTGGCATAAAAAACATAAAATGTTTATTGCAAAAAGTGGTATATAAAAGATTTGCTATGACAAATTTTCGTTTAAATTATAATAGCTGGTCTGCTGGTACAACATCATTGACTACCGCATGTCATGCCCAATTCAACATAAAATTCAAACATTCAACCTTCAATGGTGCATCTAGAACTAAAACGATTTTTTATACGGTCAAAGAACTACTACACGTGTTCCATGCTGATGATCATCTGCACTCTTTATCGGATGATGGTTGTAAAGTTTTTCTTTGGTGCATAATGGTGGTAAAGTTGAATGGTGATTGGTTAGGAAGGTTAATGCTAATGATATTGTTAGAGGAAATCAAATAGTTATACTAATTGTGTCAATTAGGTTAATGCCTCGATGGACATGAAATGGCATTGAATAATGTGTCATCATTATAGGATTCAAATATAGTTCACCTCAAATGATGTTTTTTAGTAAAGTAAATTTTACTGATTATAATAGTTTTAGCAATAATCTCTTATTGATTAAAGTTATTACGAGTCAAATCTATGATGGTTATGATCAGCTTGGATCCTTTTATATCATCTACAAGTGATTTCTTTTTGAGGGGTAACTATAAGGTTATTACGAGCCACAGAGGGGTCTCAGATACATGAGCAAAGTGAGCGACCGCTTAGGGCCCCAAATTTAAGGGGCCCACCTACATATTTTATTTCTATGAGTTTATTAGATGGAAAAAAGTTTCTACATTTAATTTGTTATTCCAAAATTTTGCCTCTATTCTATGTACTTTTTATGTTCATATATCATAATTTATTTTAGTTTTTATGTGTGTTTCATTCCTAAAAATGAAAATCACATTGAAGTAATTTAGAAAGTTAATAATTTTTTCAACTATTTTTAATAAAAAATTTAATTTAGCTATTAAAAATTTGGGATAGTGGATCCTTTTTATATGCCTCAATAGGGCCCATATTTAATGCCTGGCACAGGGCCCCGAAATTGTCCGAGACGGCTCTGAATTGAGCCAAATCTATGCTAGAGCTAAATTTGATAACGATTTTGTCCTTTATAAAGTACTGCACTTGCTTAGCTTAAAAACCAATGCCAAGACAATGCAAATCAACCATTAGAGTTGGTTATCTACTGATCTATTTTTAGTGTATGACTCTTCATGATCTCTTCATTTTGCAGGCTTAGTATCAGGAATTGTAGGTGCACTGGTTGTTGGTACCATAGTTGTACTATATTACCAACGTCAGCGCAAGATCAAAGAAGCCCAAGAGCGGATAAAGAAAGAGCGAGAAGAGATCCTCAACTCCGGAGGGGGAAGAACTGCTAAGATCTTTAATGGCAAAAAGATAAAAAAAGCCACCAACAACTTCTCTCGTGACCGCCTCTTAGGCTCTGGTGGTTACGGTGATGTTTTCAAAGGTACCCTTTATGACGGTACACTTACTGCTGTTAAGTGTGCGAAAGTTGGAAATGCGAAAGGAACTGATCAGATCTTGAATGAAGTCCGAATCCTATGCCAAGTTAATCATAAGAGTCTTGTTCGTTTGCTTGGTTGTTGTGTTGAGCTCGAGCAACCTATAATGGTTTACGAGTTTATTCCTAATGGTACCCTTTATGAGCATTTGCACGGTTTTGTACACAAAGGTTATAGCAGTCTTTCTTGGTCTCATCGTTTAAGCATTGCGTATCATACTGCACAAGCCCTTGCGTACCTTCACTTCTCAGCTAGTCCTCCGATTTATCATAGAGATGTGAAGTCGTCCAACATTTTACTAGACGAGAAGTTGCATGCTAAGGTCTCAGATTTTGGGTTATCAAGGTTGGCTGAGACGGATATGAGCCACATCTCAACTTGTGCACAAGGTACACTTGGGTATCTTGATCCCGAGTATTATAGGAACTATCAGTTGACAGATAAGAGTGACGTTTATAGTTTTGGAGTCGTGCTGTTGGAGCTTTTAACATCACAAAAGGCCATCGATTTTAATCGAGAAGCAGATGATGTAAACTTGGCCGTGTATATTAAGAGGCTGGTAGATGAAGAGAGGATGTTGGATGGTGTAGATCCTCTATTGAAGCAGGGAGCTAGTACGTTGGAGATAGACACGATGAAGGCTTTGGGATTTCTTGCTGTTGGATGTTTGGAGGAGCGCAGACAAAATCGGCCTTCAATGAAAGAAGTTGCAGAAGAAATTGAGTATATAATTAGCATTGCAACAGCAAAGAAAGTGGAAGACTAGTTTCACTTTCATAGCCTAATAGAGATATATATCTATATAGCTTCAGATACTGCGTGTTTGTTTGTTCAATAGCTTGCTTTTTTTTTTGTTTTTTGAAGGGTGTTCAGTAGCTTGCTTATTGGTAGTTGTAGCCTGTAGGGTGTATATTGTGAGATGGAATGCACATCTTTTTTCCTGGTTCTTAATTTTAACACTTCAAAGGCTAATTTGAACACTTTTATGCAGTATGAAAGCTGCCAATATAAGCAGAGGCAAGCTTAGAGTTTCTAATCATGCAAATAAAAAGAGGCTTTGGAAGCAGGGAGTACAATCAAGATACATATGATTTTAAGTAATCAAAAAACTAATGTCAACACATTACAGTGTCGTTGATAGTCCATAATAGAAGGGGGTAATCTAGTAATGATTTATATGTGATTTTGTAAAGATATTTTATGTCGATATCCATGGTTATAGATATATTTCCTTAAACATTATGTAATTGCATTTCATAGTACTAGCTGAAGAATATATGACATTAAAACTTGTGAAGACAAAAAAAGATAATTAGGGATAGACGAGTATTAAGATGCACAATGTCATGGAACTAGAGCTATCAGATAACTTATTTTACTTTTGAAATTCTAAAATTAGGTCTTTAATCTGTGGGTAATTAAAATGAGATTATGTTGTAGTAATATTGATAATTAATATTGGATGATGTTGTAATTATATTTAAACGCATAATATCTCCTATTAGACCAAGTGGGTATCCCACACCTAACTTGGGGTACCCAAACCTTATCATACGTTTGATTTTAAATTCAGAGTATTATTGAGCATCCAATCCAATATCACTTCCCTTTGGATACTTGCCTCATATACAAACAACCCTACATGGAACGTTGTTTATACGATAACCTGTCTTCTAAACACAACGTCGCTGTTTTTTTTTTTTTTGAAAGAAGTCCCAAAGGACACTAAATTTCATTAATTAAAGGCATACATCATCTACAATTGACAATTAACGATATTGAAAACATATTGAACAAAATAAAACAAGAATTAACTGGTGAAGGGTTGAGAATCCAAATACATAGATATAACAATTTGACATATTCTCGTTTTGTTGTCTCATACAACTTTTTGAATGGATCCGTCGTCGCTTCATAATTTTGTGGGGAAGAAAATTCTTTTGTTGATTTCGTAATCCGAATCCGGTCAATAAACATCAATCGTAGCCCCGCATAACTGGAGACCCTATTAAACGCAACATCGCTGTTAAATGTTAATGTAGAAGACAAACATCATAAATGTACATTTGGGTAAATGTTTACAGTAGATGATCTATGTGAATTATGCTTCATGTGATAACGCGTGAAAAGAAGCATATTGACTTCATGGCAGATAAAAACCGCCCACAGAAAGAAAGAAAAGGAGATTTAGCTTGTTGAATTTAATGTTGTATAGCTTGGAATGTCGTCAAAGGGGTATTGGTAAAGGTCATCCCTTCTTGCTAAATGCTAGAATGCTAGTCCCATACTATAATAGCGCGGAATAGTTTTTGGTTAAGTAAGGAGGTTACTTTGGTCCAAATCCACAAACGAAAAATGCACTTATGGACATATGATGTTGAACTGTTGATGGTCAAAACATGGAAAGATAAAATTAGGCTAAATCAAGGTCAACTTAATGTATCTTCATGGTTGATTTTAAAAAACTATAGTAGATCCCATGAGTCAAACAAATATAACATAATGAGTGTAATATGTCCCCCTAGTAACTCGATAAGATAATAATTTCGTCATATAATTCACTTAAGAATAGCTTTATTATTGGGTGCAGATGTGGTAAAAATTGCAAATCTATATCGATTTAAACGTCTTCCTATATTTTTTCTTACTTACTTCTTAAGGTCATAACGAATGAATGTAATTGTTCACCTCTATTGCAACAATTATAAGAGCTAAGTAAAATTTCTTGATAGCCAATGGCTATTATGCACTTATATACCCGTATCTAATGTTTTTTGCTTGATTATTCATTCGGATCTCTACCAATATATGAATGTGTAATGAATTATTCATTATTCTAATGATAGTAAAAGAATGGATTACCCACACTTAAACTCTGAGCATCAATCATTGCATAAATGTAATCTAAAGAAAGGGGTGAGTGTGTTGCTTCATTTGCCTATTAGATTCAACAACTAACTCTTTTTGGATCCATCTAATTCGTTATACCACCTAACCCAATTCCCTCTTTAAAAGAAAAAAAGAAAAAGAAAGGAAAAGAAGAGCGAGAAATGAAACCCAATGAAAAGCCTTGCGTGGTGGGCTATCTCCCTCATACAAAGAAAAGGGGCATGAGTGATTGGTTAGTTTTTAATAGCAAGTGTTGTAGAATTATACACATAGACTTCTATTAAGAGGTCAGAGGTTAGTGTCACTTTACCATTAGGAAATCAACGTGTACTAGTATATCTTTTAGATTAAAATAATGATAAATTATTACTATAATTATAATTAGGACTTTTCTAACTTATGCTACAAGGCATAGGCTAAGAAGTTTCAAGATTTCATTAAAAGAAAATTTAATACAATAAAATTTTATTTGGAGATAAAAATAAGGATAGATCTGAAAATAGAGATAATCATGTAAAGATATTTTTAGTTGATTAGTTTTAAAATAGTTATTTTTTATATAATATTATCTTATATATGAATTTTGATGCAATTAACTTATGGTATAGGTTAGAAAATCCTTATAATTACAATTATAATCATTTTAATTATTGGTTGATTTAAACTCTTATTTTATTTTCTAACTAGTACTTTTTTTTTCAAAAAATTACCCAACAATCTTTTAGTTATTGGAAAAACTTATTCCCAAGTTTTTATGAGTTTGGTGTATTCCTTTTAGATTATGTCATTTGTTATTTTTATTATAATCGATATTGAACGACAAAGGCAACTAGATGACCGATAACATAAATTAGGAAATTAATTTTGACATTTGGAGGTGAAAAGATAGAAAAAGCCTAGTCACGTAATATGGATTAAACTCGAATGATGCAGGCTATATTTTTCTTCACCTTAAAAGAAAGTTTCAATTCAGATAAGTTTGGTTAATTTCAATAAGTTGTAACACTTAATTAAATAAACTTCAATAAGTTCTAGATAAAATTCAGGTGAAGAAAACACATATGCAATCAATATTAAATTTTTTGTAATATAGTTGGCTTAAAAGCAGTTCTTCCTTTTTTTTATGAGTTAGTCTTTGCGTGGGCTCAGTCACATTAATATTATTGTGGACCAAAACCACTTATTTCGCATAGTGACTCTTTTTTCCCATATAGTAACCTTTTAAAAATCTTAAGTTACACTATACAATTACTTTCTATCATAGTGATCGTTTTTTTTAATATAGTCACTATTTCTTACATTGGTTTATCATGATGAAATTTTCAGTTTGTGACACAGTAACCTTTTTTTTTCTTCACATAGTCAAACTTTAGAATCTATATCTACTCATTTTTTATATCTATTTTTTTTTATATAATGACCTTTTTTTCATAAATCACATGAATTAGCGTTAGGTAAAGTGTGGACGATCCCATATAAGACTTTTTCTTTTTTTTTACATGTGTTATGTAATATAGTTGGCTTAAAAGCAATTCTTCCTTTTTTTTACACGTGTTATGT
This sequence comes from Beta corolliflora, assembly GCA_947648045.1. Taxonomy (NCBI): domain Eukaryota; kingdom Viridiplantae; phylum Streptophyta; class Magnoliopsida; order Caryophyllales; family Amaranthaceae; genus Beta; species Beta corolliflora. Next base: position 53,830 of record CANSZD010002819.1, on the reverse strand, counting down.
AATATAGTTCGTGTTCTCTTTTTTAAAGGGGTGCAGCGTAATTAAATTTGTTTAAGCAAATATTAGACTTTTTAATCAAGGGTGAATTATCTAAACTTGTCAGAATTGAACTTATTGAAATTTACTTCCGCCGTTCTTTTTCTATTGCAACAATAGAGTTTTCACGTTTGCCAATGCACAACTTCAACTATTAATATCTTTAATTACTTTTTAGTAAAAATTATAAAAATTTGATATTTTAAAAGTATACGACGAATCTAACAAGACTACATTTACGCTATATTTTTCCTTACGTAAAAAATCACAATAGATAGTTAAAGGGTGGTGGGTGAATAGTGTAAAAATCTCATTGTTCAATGTAAAAGAACGTAGGAAGTATTCATAAGGTGTTATAACTTATCCGAACTTATTTGAACTAATTAAACCTGAAACTACTTATTGATGTCTAAAATTACATTTCTTTTTCCAATAAAATAAGGATCGGAAGACATATTTCATTTTATACATAAAATTTAACCGAACAAAAAAAATACTCCAATCAGTAGGCAGATATTGAAACATTACTCCCTCTGCTTTTTTTTATTTGCTACATTTGACTTGCACGGTTTTCAAAGCATTATTTTACTCTTAATATCTCTTATTTCGCTTAAGTAAAAATTATAAAAATTTGATATTATTACTATCATGAATCGGACACGACGATAAATTTCTATATTTTTACTTATAAAATAATCAAAATAATCGATCAAAGTAGTGGCTTCATTCCCAAGAAATCAAATGTAGCAAATAAAAAAAAGCAGAGGGAGTATTTTCCAATTCCAAATAGAATTGTTTTTGTTAGGTGCTATTCCAAATAGAATTATAGTTCTATACCAAATAAAAAGCTTGTAAGTGAGTTAAAGGTGAATTAGATTTCTCATTAGTCATTATATATAAATTCAGTCCTTCAAATTACAATATTCATTATCCCCCCATCATTCATCACCATTCAGCAATTTATCGACCGACACCTTCCTCTTCCTCTTCCTCCTCCTCCAAAGAGAACCCCTGAAGTAGGGGAAGGGTTTGTGAAAAGCGAGGGAAATTTCACCATTCATCTAATTGCTCTTTTCAGGTCTTCTAATCTCATCTCTTTTATTTATTACCCTTAATTTAATTCAGCTATTCATGTTCTTGTTGTTCCTTTTATGTTCTTAACAATGCTGGATCTCTTGGTTTCTTCTTAAAAGAACTGATCTTTTGTGGGTTTAGATCTTTGAAATGAACATGGAAATGATGGGATTTTTTATTTAGTTTGTGGGGGTAAATTTAATGAAATTATCCCCTTTTTTTTGTTTTTTTCTGTGTTTGATCTTATGGGTTTTTATAAAGATTTAATCTTTCAGCGTGATTGGCTAATAATGGATTAGAGAAACTGTTGGATCGTAATGGGTGTGTGATTAGGGATTTAGTGCTTACAATTTAGCTCTGATTTGATGCTTTTTATTTTAGGAGGTGTAAATTGGGTTTTTGATGTATTTTAGGGTGGAGTGGGTCAAAGTTAGTCCAAATCTGGAAGTGTGAATTTTCAGATTTTGGGTGTTTGAGTTGAACCTACTGAATTCCCCTTGGATGCCACTGAATTGCTTCACATGTTTATGTATGGATTTTGATGTTCTTTTGGTTTTTGTTGGGTTAGGTTTCAATTTCGTATCAATAAGTGGGAAAGCAACTTAAAGATTGAAGATGAAGGCCTTGATTCTTGTTGGAGGTTTCGGGACCAGGTTGAGGCCGTTGACACTCAGTGTTCCTAAGCCTCTCGTCGATTTCGCTAACAAGCCCATGATCTTGCATCAGGTTTGTAATTTGAGCATGATCTCTTATAAACTTGTGATTCATTTATACTTGCCTGCCTTTTCCTGTCAAAGAAAGCGTGGAAGGTGGAACTTGATGTAAATTCTTTTTGTGACACATTGAAGAATATGTCGATTTGTTAATTTGTGTTGTGTTATGGTTTAGAAGCTTGACTTCATTAATGTCGATATGGTATTATTTGGACTCTAAGCTGTGCTTTAGTAAACCAAAGCTTTCTCGTATATTATTCCTGCCTTATTTCAAATTAAAGAAAATTTTGATTTCTGATCTGGTGGAAGTATATACATTCTCATATATGACGACATTGCTGATATGGTGTTAATTGATCTCTGTTCAGATTGAAGCTCTGAAGGCTGTTGGAGTTACTGAAGTGGTTTTAGCTATCAATTACCAACCAGAGGTGAATTTCCTGTGCCTTTAATCTAGTTACATATGCTTTAAAATTGTAGGCTCTGTTTGGTTGGATGGAGAATGGTTTTTGCCTAAAAAACATTTTCCAAGGGAAATTATAAATAAGTTTTTCTTTCTTTGTTTTTTTTACAAGAAATGATGGAAAGAAAAAGAAAAATGAATTTGGAGGGGAGAAGGTGGATAGGAGAAAAGAGAGAAGGTAAGGATCAAGATGGAAATTGTGGCATCATTTCTTCTGTTCGAAAGGAAGATGTTTTCTGTGGGAACACCATTTTCCACCTTCCAACAAAACAAAAAAAATTTGTAAACTTTTCAGAAAAATGTTTTCTTCCCAACCAACACTCTTAAAGAATAATATTAACTCTATGTCGTTGGCAGGTGATGCTGAATTTCTTGAAGGACTTTGAGGCCAAGCTTGGGATCACAATTACATGTTCCCAAGAGACTGAACCTCTGGGTACTGCTGGTCCGTTAGCTTTGGCTAGGGACAAATTGATTGATGAATCTGGTGAACCATTTTTTTGTTCTCAACAGTGATGTTATTAGTGAGTATCCGCTGAAACAAATGATCGAGTTTCACAAAAGTCATGGAGGAGAGGCTTCGATCATGGTGACGAAGGTACTTGATTCAGACTGTCCTTTCACTTCATTTTTACTGATAATCTTATTGTATGATCTTCTCAAATCTTTGTTGTGCTTGTCACTTAAACAGGTTGATGAACCATCAAAATATGGAGTTGTGGTAACGGAGGAATCAACTGGGAAGGTTGAGAAATTTGTGGAAAAACCTAAAATATTTGTTGGTAACAAGATCAATGCTGGGATTTATCTATTGAACCCATCTGTTCTTGATAAGATTGAACTAAGACCCACCTCCATTGAAAAAGAGGTCTTCCCAAAAATTGCATCTGAGAAGCAGCTGTATGCAATGGTTCTACCAGGGTTTTGGATGGACATTGGACAGCCAAGAGATTACATAACTGGCTTGAGACTCTACCTTGACTCGTTGAGGAAGAATTCACCCTCAAAACTTGCCAGTGGCTCTCATATCATTGGAAATGTGTTGGTCGATGAGAGCGCGACAATTGGAGAAGGGTGTCTTATTGGGCCTGATGTAGCGATTGGGCCGGGCTGTGTGATCGAGGCTGGTGTTAGACTTTCTCGTTGCACAATTATGCGAGGGGTTCGGGTCAAGAAACATGCTTGCATCTCCAGCAGCATCATTGGATGGCACTCGACTGTGGGGCAGTGGGCACGGGTGGAGAATATGACTGTTCTTGGAGAAGATGTTCATGTCTGTGATGAGATTTACAGTAATGGGGGAGTTGTTCTGCCCCACAAGGAGATCAAAACTAGCATTTTGAAGCCAGAAATAGTAATGTGAGTCAGATAGTTCATCATCAAGGTAGATTATTCTCTGGAAGTTGTAATTTAAATTAAATCTCATATGTTCTCTGTTGCATACTTGCATTTTGCAAGAGTGAGTATTGGCAAGGTTTCCCATTGAGCATCCCTTTGTGAAGTGTGTTATTTTTCTATCCCTGCTCCCCTGCCTTGTGTGTACATAGAAAAATAATTGTATTGGTTCATTTACTGTTTTCTGTGGTTCACCTCATTGATTTTTGGCTGTAATCTTTCAATAAACATTAATGTCAACCCCTTAGAGCATTGTTTAATATCAGCATCAGTTTTTAGTTTCTGTTTTGATTTGTGAAATACTTGAATTTAGATTTATATGATTAACGTTAAATTTTGATTCCAATTTAAATAGATGCTCCATTTTTTAAAAAATTGTGCATTTGTCGATGTACAACTTTGACTATTAATATCTCTAATCATCTATTTCTCTCCTTTCAGAGATAGCATTATCATGATCCCATTAGAAGCTACGTAAAATTTTGATTTTATTGTTTTTTAAAATTCTTTAATTCATAAGAAGAAAAGAATATACTCCAAATAAACCCACCAAATTACAGTAAGGGTGCGTTCTCTTCACCTTAAAAAAGTAAGTTTCAGGTCCAATAAGTTCAGTTCAGATAAGTTCAGTTCAGTTCAGATAAGTTTCAATCAGGTCCAATCAGGGCAATAAGTTCCAATCAGGTCTAATAAGGTCCAATAAGTTCCAAACAGGTGCAATAAGTTCCAATCAGGTCTAATAAGGTCCAATAAGTTTTAATCAGGTGCAATAAGTTTCAATCAGGTCTAATCAGGTCCAATAAGTTCCAATAAGGTCCAAATAGTCAATGATCAATAAATGTTTGTATTATTGTCCATTATTTTATTATTCATATCACTATTAGCTGATTATGTTATTATTAGAATTTTAATTAAAGTACCACAATGATTATATCGTACTATACTTGTATTATTGTCTATTATTTTATTATTCATATTACTATTAGCTGATTATATTATTATTAAAAAATATTATAATCATGGTTAAATAAGATTAACAATAATAATATCATAATTACAATATTTTGCAATTCGTTTTTAAATAACTAGAGATAACATGTTTTCGTTACTAATAACAATGAGTTCTACTACTTTAGTCATAAAACTAAGTGGAGTGAGAGATAAATTTTTCCATATGTGGCAATTTCTCACTTGTTAGCAATAAATGTTAATCAACTTTTGGTTTTCTACTAGTGCTTTATGAAATCAAAACAAGACTATTAGATATATTAGTGGTGAAAGTTATGTATAGGCAAGTATATAAATAGTATATTTTTTTTTGTTAAATTGTTTATCATAAGAGATAATTAATAATTATTATTTTTTTAAAGGGCGAATTTTAATAATTATTACTTCATAATAAATTTTGAGGGGTAGTATTTACGTTAGGGGTAATATTTATGTTATTACTCATTAATTTTTTTTTCTAATAAGGTCAAATAAGTTCCAATTAGGTCCAATAAGGTCTAATAAGTTTCAATCGAGGTCTAATAAGGTCTAATAAGTTTCAATCGGGGCCAATAAAGTCTAATAAGTTCCAATCGAGTTCAATAAGTTTCAATCAGGTCCAATAAGTTCCAATCAGGTTCAATCAGGTTCAATCAGGTCCAATAAGTTGAATCAGGTCCAATCAGGTTTAATAAGTTCCAATCAGTTCAGTTCAGGTCCAATAAGTTCAGTTCAGATAAGTTCAGTTCAGTTCAGGTCCAATAAGTTGAAGAGAACACACCCTAAGAGAGAGCCCATGTGTGATTGCCTCACACACTGATTGGTGTGGAAGCCCTACCATGTGAAGTGGCAACCAATGCCACCTATAAGAGCATCACCAATGGGTTGGTTGGTCTTTGTTAGTCTTTAAGTTTTTGTCATTCTCTCTCTTTCCCTCCTTCTTACACCTCACATTCCACTAAACTGCCACCAACTCATCTTTTTTTTCTCACAATGGGTGGGTTAGTCTTACTTGGTTTTTCTATTTCTCTCTCTTACTCCCTCCGTCTTTTTTTAGTTGCTACATTTTGCCATTTAGAGATGTCTCTTTTTAGTTGCTACATATCTATATATTTCTATTAATGGTAAAAAAGTTCCACCCACTTCTCATTAATAAACCTTATTAATAAACCCAACCCCCCACCTAACCCTATTTACCCCCAATCTCCCTCGAAATGACCCAACCCCTCCCCCCCATAACCCGTATTAATATTTCCCTCCACAACCCTAATTACCCCAGCCCCAACTCATTTCTCTCTCTCTCTGACATTTCTTCTTACTCTCTGACTATCACTTTTCTCTCTCCTGTTCTTCCCAAAATTGCCAGATCTAGGGTTTTTTTACTTCAAATCTCTTAAAAAAAACCATAGATTAATTATCCTTATGTTCTTGCGATTGTTGTGAAACCAATTTTTTGGTTTTTACGGTTCCTTTGAACTTAGAGTCCCCTGTTCCTGTTGTGTTACCATGGACGATTTAACCCCAAATTCAAAGAAAAGGTTGTTTGCGTTGCTTGATGAGTTCGATTCTGAAGCAAAAAAAGTTAGGGTTGCAAAAAAGCAGTTGGATGTGAGTAATTTTTGTTGGTCTTGTGGTGCGCTTGCAATAAAACCACCAGATCTGGTGGCTTGTCGCCCAAAAACGGAAGAGAAGGCCGATAAATTTGAAGATCCCCCCCCCTGAAAGGTTCGGATCATGGCGATCTTATCTCATGTGGTTCAAAAACCATCAAGAAATGGTTTATGAACGTCCCCTACAATTATTTGCGGGAGATCGGTCCACTTCTTAACTTAATCTTCTTTGTAAATTTTTTTTTACCACTTTTTGTCTGAATTACCTGTGGGATTGCGTTTGGAAGCATGATATTTGTTTGCGTTTAGTTTGCATGTCTAGGGTTTTGCTTAAACTTAATTTTTTCATGTTTTTGGTTAAGTTTTTGGTTCATTTTTGTGTGATTTCTGTTGAGTTATGATGATTAATCTTGATCTCTGTAGATCTGTTGATATTTATGTAGATTTGTGATGATTATGTTAATATTTGTTGATTTATGTTGATCTCTGTTGATTTATGTTGATCTCTGTTGATTTATGTTCATTTATGTTCATTTATGTTGATCTGTGTTGATTTATGTAGATCTTGTATACTTTATGCTGATTTTTGTAGATTTGTGATGATTATGTTAATATTTGTTGATTTTTGTTGATCTTTGTTGATTTTTGTTGTGTTTTGTTGATTTGGACTGATTTATGATCTGTGTTGTTGAATTATGATCATTTTTGTTGTGTTTTGTTGATTTGGACTGATTTCTGATCTGTGTTGTTGAATTATGATCATTTTTGTTGTGTTTTGTTGATTTGGACTGATTTCTGATCTGTGTTGTTGAATTATGATCATTTTTGTTGTGTTTTGTTGATTTGGACTCATTTGTGTTCTGTTTTGTTTCTTAGGACTCATTTTTGTCGTGTTTTGTTGATTTTCACTCATTTCTGTTCTGTGTTGTTGATTTTGTGTTGTGTGTTGTTGCTTAGGACTGATTTATGGTGTGTATTGTTGATTTATGATGCTTTTTGTTCTGTGTTGTTGATTTATGATGATTTTTGTTTTAGTGTTGTTGATTTATGATGATTTTTGTTCTGTGTTGTTGATTTATGATGATTTTTGTTCTGTTTTGTTCATTTGGACTCATATTATGTTTAGTCATGTTTGCTGTTTTATGTGGAGTATACTCAATGTAAGTGCTTAAATGTTTGATTTTCAAATATATGCATTGGTCATGTATGTTGTGTGTGTGTGTAGACCTCAATGATGATAAGGGATTTTACATCCAATAACTACAATTCATAATGCAATTATTAAGTTCTTTCAATGACTAGGATTGAGTATGACTAACTGATGAGGCATTTGAGTGCCATTTGTTGTTGAGTATTGGCTGTCTAAAGTTATGAAGTGAATATTTTTTACATGAGAGGGTTAATCTAATTCTCAATGATGAATGAGGTCTCCTGATTCTTATATTGGACAGATTTAACTTGACCCTTATGACCTCTAACTGCCACCAGTTTTTTGTGCTCTCCTTATCTTTGTTTGAACTTGTGTGAATGCTTGTGATAAGTATGATGGATGAGTGGGGACTCCCTCTTGGTACTTGCTGTAATTTGGTTCCATGAAAATTTTGGAGGGAAAGTTAAATCCCTGTTGAAATGAGAAAGCAACTGATTTTTGTTTGGGTGCAAAAGTCAAAGTGGTCCCCTTTAATTCCCTCCCAAAAAATCGTCAGTTTTAAATATATAGTGGGCCAAGTTCCTTTTCCTACCAAAATTACCAACTTAATTAACCTAACTTACTTTATGCTAATACTTGCTCTGCACAGTGGGCCACCACTCAATCCTTGGTCTTTGTGAAAAAGCATATGTAGCAATAAAAAAACGGAGAAAGACTTTGTTATATTCTACCATATACTCTCTCTCCTATCCAAAATGTTTTCATTTTTTAAATGAAGTAGATAATTTGTATTGATATTTTAATTAGTGATAAATCTAATCATTATTTATGCATTTTAATGATTAGAAAGAAAAGTAGGTTGGGAAAAAGTGTGGTAAAATATGTCGAAATTGGACTCTATTTATAGATAAAAAAATTTATAGTCATTACTGTAATTTTTGAAAAAAATTTATCAGCAGAATTTTTTATATTAACGTTGCAAATATTTGTAACGTTAATAACACTGTTGTTAATCCCCTAAAACTGAAAAGCAGAACCTGCAGGCCACGTGGATATCACCCGTTGGTGCGTGAGTTTGGTGTGACATCACAAGATCAAAGTTTACAGTTGCCAAGAGTAAAACGCTGGGCTTCACTCTCCTTTTCCATTTATTCACCAGTACATGTGTCGTTTGACACTAAATTTTATTAAAAAAATTAAATAAATTGGCCATCTTTCCACGGACACGCGGCAACACACTGCTCCTCCTATGCACGCCATCCGAGGTGCATCTGGTCTGGAAATCCAGACCAACCAACTCTAAGGGCCAATTGCCCCAATAGTAAAACCAAGTAAAACTAGATTTACTTTTTGCTAGACCAACCCAAAACCATCCCATTGTACATGCTCTAAGGTTGTTCCTAAGTTACGTATTTTCTCGCATCTCGATGTGAAGGTGTCAGACCAAGAAAAAGGTGATTAAATTCGAGCCCTTCCGTTTGATGCAATTGAAGATGTCTATCAAAAATAATTAGTCCATGTCTGATGTCTCCATGAGGATCTTAACTTTTCTAATTTTTCTTAATAATAAGATCCTATTCTTTTAGACTTATTTTCAGTTCAATTCAATTCAATTCGTTTCAATTCAGTTCCTCCCAATCCAGAACGGGGCCTAATATTAATTATCTATGAATAATCATGTTATGTATGAGGATCCTGGGGAAAAAAACTTTATGATTTCCATTTTTTTTTTATTTGATAAGATGAATAAACCTTTGGGATCTCGGCGCACAACCCATAAGCCCGAGAGCACTTGGAAGGAGGAGGAGTTGTCCAGGTGATTCCCCATGGTGGGATTTGAACCCCGACCTCGAGGTCATGAGGTGGAATTCCTACCAAGTGAGCAGCTTGGTACTTTATGATTTTCATATGTACAACAAATTTTGCTAAAAATTCAATAATATAGGTATATACAACTTTGAGCCTTCATATCTTTAATATTTAATAAGTTATATATATATGGTTAAGATAAAGTATGTGCATAGTGCAAAAGTCGAATAAGTGAGACCTATAATGTATAAATGGTGTAATATTAGTAGATAAGGGACATAAGTCTATTTATCGGATGTTTCATAAGGTCCATTTGTTGAATGGGCATTGGCCCCTTGCACAAAACCACTTGAGAATATGAGAATAGTTGTAGAATATTCTTTTTATGCTGCTAAGCAATTGTGTGAGTGTTGGGAGGCCATATTTATTAACTATCAAGTTGCAAGACTATAGCGACTTTCAAAGTCACCTAAATAAAGTAGTGACAAAGATCATTTTGAAGGTTACTACTCACAAGTTACTTTGTAATCAATCTAGCTATGGGACTTTTTTAGGGTTCCCGTTGAACATCTTAGTGGAACTTGATGAAAATCTTTATTGGTCATTGGTCATTGGTCAATCGTCACCAAGAAGACAAAAAGTTCATTACAATTCAAAATTTACAAGTTGAACAATCATGAGAAATTGTCATCACAACATGTTTGATGTTTGTCACTCTATACCAATACAGATTATGTTACAATTTTTATCATACATTCAGATGTGTTGTAAGTATGATACATTCAAAACTATTTTTTTTATTCAATGTTCATTTGAAACCTCTATATACGCAAAATTCGCATAATAAAGAGCTCTAAATGAGCAAAAAATAGCCTTGGTCAGTTTGGTGTACCATGCACATTGCGCTTGTGCTTCAATACTTACATTCATTTCGGTCCAATTTGCACCCAAATATGTATACTTCTTCATTTTTAAAATAGATATTTACCATTTTAGGCTATTTCAGAATAAATGAAACGTTTGATATTTATTTCTCTCAATCTCACTCTTTATCACACGAGCCTCTTATTTTTTCCCTCTTCTCTCTTTTCTCCTTAATCCCCGTACCTCTCCCATTCGTTTCATTTATTTTAAAACGGATGAAATACATTAGAAAAAAAAAACTCATTTGGGCTCAATTGGCTTGACTGACAACAAACACCATTTGGCCCAAAACAAAAATCAAATACAATCAAATCTTACACAATGACGAATATACCCTCATTCAGAATAAACTTCCGTATAGCTTCTTAAACCCTAAACCTCACCTCCCAAAAAAACACCCCATCAAATCCCCAAAACCCCTTAAACCCTAAAAAACCCTCCTTCCTCAATTTCCCCCAAAATTCAACAATGGCTTTCTCTGCAATTCTTCGTAGATCTGCAAAAAAGGCGGCCCCTTTCGCCGCCCGTATGATTGGATCTCAGAGCAACACTCAATCTTCCGCCGCCGTATTCTCCGCCGTCAAACGCGCTACTATCTCTCCTCGATTCTTTCACTCTGCTACTTACTCTTCCGTCCGCCATTTTTCCTCGAACATTACTTCTTCTGATAACAAGCTTGTTGAAGTTCTTCAAAGTGAAATTAACGTTGTTGAAGAGTCTGAGGATATTGACAAGGTCCAAATTTCGCCTCTTTTCTCTCTCTATAAATTTGAGTGATTTTGTTTTTTGCATTATGAAATTCTCCATTTTCTGAGTTTTTTTTGTCGATTTTTAAGGTTTTCTATCTAAATTACTTGGATTTGTCTGAAATTGTGTTGAGCTTTTCAGTTATGCATTGTTTTTAAATAGAAATTGTAATTGTTTTCTTTTTGTTGTGGTGTTAGTTTTTGTGATTGATTGATGATAAAAATGGCTTGTGATTGGGTTTTTAATTTGTGTGATTGAGTTATATTAGTGTACAATAATCAAATTAAAGTTTTAGGATTGTACTAAATGTAAACTGAAATGTTAGTTGGTAGATGTATCTAGAAGTTATTGGAATGATAATAAAATTTTGGAAGTTGTAAGACCTAGAAAACGTTTCTTTGTAATGGTTACCTTGTGTTTCTGCCGACTGCTATACCTTCGACCATTAATATCTTTACTTGGTAAAACATATTCTTGAGTTGATATCCAAAAAGTACATGGAGATGAATCTAACACTATCTCACCTGATGATATTTTGATTTCTGAATTAGCGAGAATTTACAGTTGAAACTTCACAATTGAATAGAAACGATAGATAGTAGGTTTCTTGCTCCATAGTCTTTTTATCTATTTACTATGAACCTGTTGCCAAGTTATAATAAACCTTGAATGCTGCTCTGTGCTTAAAGGAAGTATTTATTTTGCAGTTTCTCCGGATTTAAACCAGCTCCTTTTACTGTTGGAAATATAGCACTTATTCTTGTTGTGTTGTATTTTTTTGTTTCTGCAGACTGTCGAGGCTCCGAGTAGCTTCCCTTTCAAGATTGAGGATATCGCTGGAGAGCAGACTGTGACTCTTACTAGAGAATATGAGGATGAAACCATAACAGTTGAAGTGTCTATGCCTAGTCTTGTTACTGGTGAGGAAGAAGATGAGGAGGATGACGATGATAAAGACGATGAAAATGAGTCAAGCTCACAGTCGAGTGTACCACTTCTTGTAACTGTAACCAAGAAGAATGGACCGTCTTTGGAATTTGATTGCACTGCTTACCCAGATGAAATTGCCATCAACAGTCTCTCGCTGAAAAATCCTGAAACTGAAGATCAACTTGCATATGAAGGCCCTGATTTTCTGTAAGTCTTTTATCCTGTCCTATACCATCGGCCTTTTGAAAAAGTTAAGCATTGTTTATTTGTTTTTGATTTTCAATTTCTTCAACTTGTGAACTTACTCTATTAATCTTTCCTTTTTGTTAGTGATCTGGATGAAAATCTGCAAAAGGCCTTCCACAAATATCTGGAGATTAGGGGTATCAAGCCAAGCACAACAAACTTTTTGCACGAGTACATGATTGAGAAGGATAACAAGGAGTATCTTAGGTGGCTCAAGGATGTCAAGAAATTTGTTGAGGCATAAGCTTGGATACACTTAATGAGCTTCTATGCTGCGGAAATGCCCGGAAAACTGTTCCATAAGCAAGATTTAAGGGTTGGGGGGGGGTGTGGAGTCCATTCTTGTTGCTAGTAGTTATAATACTCATAATGTAAGCATGGTTAGTGAACGTATATTCTTGAGACCAGTTACTCCATTTCAATAGTTCAAGCAAACTTAGAAGAATATCAGTCTCAACTTTCCCATTCTCGGTTTCTTCTTTAAATGTTCTCTATTCTTATACTGAAGTCGGTGGAGTTGATATCTAAAAGTAAGTGTTAAATCCTTCAATTGGAGTGTCAAGCAAAAGTTCTTTTAGAATGATGCTTGATTCTTAAATTTATTTTTGCTTCCAGTTGCAGTTTCTTGACATGATTGGAATACTGAAGCTCTGAGACCTGAAAAATGTGCAACTGCATCAAGTGGTTGGAATAATGCAGGTTAGTTTGCAAGTGGTGCTTGTGACGATACTGGCTGGGTGATGTTGAATTGTGGCTAGGCGAAGGTTGTAGTAATGGGGCTTGATGAGGCTCATCCTAAGAACGACAGATTGCTTCGTCCCCTACCAATGTCGGGTCAACTAGAACTTAAACCAAGGCACAATATAGGCCATAGTCATGTTGTGCCGAGTCATATCATGCGTCTAGTCTCCAAAAGTCCAAAAATTTGCCACACAATAACCGAATTTGAAGGTTATAAGTGATATCTGATACGATCGCATGGTGACTTAAATATAATTAATTGATGAATATTCAACAATGGAGGAGAAAAACAAAACAAAAGAGCTTAATAAAAAAAAGTACTCAGATTCATATGGAAATCTTTAATTAACAAGTAACTGGAAAATGATACAAATTTTATCATACAATCGTCCTACCATGTGATGGTACACTGAAAGTTTTTTCTTTTGCTCATTATTCATTTGAAATCATTCAAATGAACAAAATGTATTAAAAAGGAGAATTCCAAATCAGCAAATGGTACATCCAGGTGTATGATGAATGAACTCGGAAAATACCGTACAACTCAAAAGAGACTTATAATACACACTTCATAGATGAGGAGCACATAGCTCAACAAGGCCTTCGACATTCACATCTAAGTGGGAATACACAAGCACCATCAGGCCAATTCTCTCGGCTACAAGTCTTCTTACAAGCCGAAACTGAAATGGTAGCAAAGCAACCGCCTTTGTAGTACTTACTTGGTTTTGCGCAAGTCGCACCATCAACCTCCACCACCATGTTCATCTCTGTCATATAAACACAAGAAAACACAAACTATCTTAAGTAATTTTAACCAAAACTCTCAAGTTTCTAAGAATAGGGATCTTGGGATGTTGTTTGGTTGGCTAAAATTTGATATCAATGGAGGTTTAACATAAAGGGAAGTTTTCATTCTCGCAAATTATAGGAAGTTGCTGATGTAAAGTGTGTTTATGTGATAGTTCCAAAGTTGTTTAGTTGAAAATTAAATAACTTCTCTTAAGAATACTCATTTAGGTAAATAATTTTCTCCACTTTACAAGAAAACTTTCAAATTTACTCCTCCCAATCTGTCAAATCAACCAAACGACTCACTCAATTTATTCTACTTATTTTTGCTACCAAACAAATATAAGCCAATTCCGAGAATTGAGAAAGAGACAAGTTCATGAAAACTCCAAGGAGAAGTTAATTACCAAAATCCCATATCAATAAACATAGACTAAGAAAGGAGAAAGTGATTACCGGAAGCGAGTAAGAAGAGAAGCAAAACCGAAAGCCAAAAGAATTTCTTCTCCATTTTTCTTGGTCTTGTTTATCAGTTGTTTGAAATTAAGTATAGAATTATAGTGTATACATTATATATAGATAATAGACGTCATGGATCAAGCACACCATAGTTGAAACTTTAAAAATTGCCCAAAGAATTTGGTTGGTTTTTATTACTTTAGCCCTTTACTATTAGTTTATCCACTGTCTTTTTTGTTTTTGGAATAATCCTACCAATTTTGTATTATTATCTTTACAATAAAGTTTTTCTCACTTTATTTCTAACCTGCAATATTAGATTCAAAACAATATGCAATAAATTAATATTTTATCTTCGCTTCTATGACCCACGTACCTATTTCTCAAGTGTATGTGGTATGCCTAAAGGAGTAGGTAAACTAGTAAAAGTCGGAGGGAGTATTAGCTAAGATAAATTGACAAGATAAGTTATGATATTGATATCCAACTATCCAATGTCCGACAGGGCACAAGAAGATTAAGGCCTAATCTTGACTAGTTTGACCCCACAATCTTAAATGTATGCTGGTATAAGATTGGTAGTTGGCAGTTGGCACCATAAACTTCATATAATGGCCGATGGGCACAAGAATTGACTAGTTTGAGCCCAAAATTTTAAATGTATGATAGTATACCAAGTTGTCTTTGTAAATTTTTTTGGGCCCCCTTTCGAAAACCCCTTGGTAAGAAGAATTTTCTTGTGGGTTGTCCTCGTACAGGGTCACTCACACAAAAACAAGTTGTAGATGACATTTTATATCAATGAAGAAGGTCCAAATCAGATGGCAATTATCCTAAGGCCCCTAATAAAAAGAAAAATGGAGGATATGGAAAAATCTGGAAATAGCTTCACAATAGTTGAATTTAAAGGTTATTCACGCCTCTGGACAATCCCGAGTCCGAGGCTACAAGTTTCACGGTACAGATTCGATAGGATTAGGAGACCACTTGATATAGTCACGCCTACAAATGAACTTATGGTGGCCTTTGAAGCTATTTTGAGGTCAAAATGAAAATTTATAAATCAAGTTGTAAAAGGTATTTAAAATCAAATTGGATTGTCCTAACCACCTGAGAATCATTTCAAGGAATTCACAGACCCGCATAAAGGTCCTTGTCTAAAAACATAGTCAGATCACAAAATTTCAAAATTACCCAAAATAGCCAAATTTGAAGGCTATAATTCACACAAACGGGCATTCAGGGGGCTCAGAAAATAAAAATTAACATCATAGGGTCATAGGAGACCATCTGGTATCTATAACTATATCTATATCTAAGTACAAACATATGGTGACTTTTGAAGCTATTTCGGGGTTGAAATGGAAATATAAAAAACAAGTTGTGTAGGGCGTTTAAATCAATGTAAAGGGTCCTTACCACCCTAAAGTCATCCCAATACATCTCGGAACTTTCCGAAAGGTCCTTGGTTAACAACGTTATCGGGTCTCAAAACTTTTCGAAAATAGCCCAAAATTGTCGAAATTAAAGGCTATAATTCACGCTTTCTGACTTTCTCGAGGCAAGGGAAACAAAACTCATGTGATGCATCCTAGGGTATGTGGAGACCATTTGATATCATATCAATGCCTACAAACAAACATATGGTGGACTTCTTAGCTATTTTGAGGTCAAAGTAGAATTATATAAAACAAGTTGTAGAAGACATTTTAATCAATTTAGAGGGTCTAAACCTTTCGAGAGTAACTCAACGCAACCTTTGAGAAGGTCCTGGATAAGTAACATCTTCAAGTCCAAAAAAAGTCTAGAAACAACCACAAAATTTCTGAATTTAAAAGCTATAACTTACGCTTCCGGACGTTCTCAAGACGAAGGAAACAATTTTTATGTGATGCATCTTATGGTCATAGGACGACATTTGATATATTTGTGCTTAAAAACGGACACGAACATATGGTGGACTTTGTAGGTATGTGGAATTTGAACTGAAAATATATAGAAGATGCTAACCACCCAAGAGTAATCTCAAAGCATTTCGAGGTTGAAAGAGAAAATATATAGAAGATCCAAACTATTCTTGCCTCCGCTTTTAATAAACAACAATGTCTACACGGAAATTTGCTTCCAGTGTTGAGTCATCTCAATAAATTGTATTTAGGCGGCGTGTAATAGTACCAAATGGCATGTTTTTTTCAACCCGAATTGTACAATAGTATATTTTTGTATGTTCTTTTACTTTGAATTGTTTGTACTTTCGAAAACATAATACACATCATACTCTCCAGTCTCAAGAGTTTTATTGTTGTTGGGTGATTTTAGACATAGTTCTTGAGAGTAGCTTGAAGAGAGAGAATAGATGAGAGAGAGTGGAGAGCTAGTTGAAGAGCCATGTACCATTATACATGCTCTAATATAAATCTGAACACAAGATGAAAAGTGACTGCACCGAACATTGACAAGACCAAGGAGGAGTAGACCATATTGGGTAAATTAACTGAAAACCTTTCAAATAAGGTAATCGTTTATTTTGACAAGGACGTAATAAATAGCCTCTACAGACTACAATAAGATCCTCAAATACATGGAGTAAGGGTCAGAACTCAGAAGTAGAAGCAGAACTACGACATACATAGACTACCCAAAAGGCAGCGGGAGAGAGGACATGAAAAATGCAGACCCTTTTCCCCCACACAAACTGCACTACTATGGGGGTCCAAGGAACTAAAAACAAATAGGTCTCGAATAAAATTTGCGAGAGTTTATGACACCACTTGAAGGTCCTTATGCGTATATACCACGCCTTTGTCACCATCAACAATTTGCCCATTTCCCTTAAGAATCCTGCGTCGTGAACAAACAAGCCCCGTCAAAACCACGCTAACCTAATGAGAGTTATATCTGAAGCTGAATA
Organism: Beta corolliflora; assembly: GCA_947648045.1. Classification (NCBI taxonomy): domain Eukaryota; kingdom Viridiplantae; phylum Streptophyta; class Magnoliopsida; order Caryophyllales; family Amaranthaceae; genus Beta; species Beta corolliflora. Next base: position 36,843 of record CANSZD010002819.1, on the reverse strand, counting down.
TACAAAATTTTAGTGATATAGCATGAACATACCATCTTGTGGTTAATAGCCCTTCCACTCCAACGGGACCTCGAGCATGAATCCTACTTGTACTTATCCCAACCTGATCGAAATCAAAATATTAAAAGATGAGAAAGTTTGCAAAGCCAATATATTTCTTATTTAGACTCGACAAATGTAAAGAATGTAGAATGTACCTCGGCACCCAAGCCAAAACGAGCCCCATCACAAAATCTTGTACTTGCATTATGAAATACAGCAGCACTGAAAGTTTACATAAAAAGAACAGCACAGTAACATCTATGGTTAAAACCAATTATCCGAGCATGTTCTTACGAGTAAACAAGTTCTAATATTGAGATGATGAATAATATTAAAAAGACAGCATTTCCACACAAAATACTCAATGATGCACAATTTAAATGTCCTTACCTATCTACTTGCTGCAAGAATACTTCTGCAACTTTATCATCTTCTGCTACAACGCAATCTGTATGTGCACTGCAACCACACAACCAAAGAATTAATCAAAATCACCCTCCGTATTATGAAGATTGAACTATCCATATTCCATACTGTATAAGTAAGAGATGAAAGTAAAACTTAAAAGATACCTTCCATGTTGATTTATATGTTCAATAGCACCAGAAACATCATCCACTATTTCCACTGTACAAGCAGGTGAATTATACTCCTTATGGAACGTCTGAGTTGATGGAATATTCAACTCCTGCAGGGCACTAACTCTTGGTCCACCAAACAAATCAACTCCTGTAACACAAGTGCATAAGTTATGACCCTTAAGAAAAGCAAAAAGAATACCTATTGACTGACAACGCGTACCTTCAGATCTAAGATCCCTAACAAGCTCCTCCAAACCTCCGTTTTGTAGCAGATCTTTATGTACAAGCAGCGTTTCCCTAAAAAAAAATACACCAGAACATGCAATAAAATAAATATTGTAGTCAACAATAAGGAATATATGTTGTAGCTAGATGCAGAGAAAATAAATTGGAAATTACCATAGCATTGCAAGCAGCTGGGTAGTCCATTTTTGCATCCAAAACAATCCGCTTCGCCATATCCATATTGGCAGATTTGTCAACGTAGACGTGACAAATTCCATCTGGTAAAAAACCATGAAGTTTGATCAATACACATTCAGCCATCCTCTTAAATGACAAGTCCTTATATGTATACATATCTTAATGAAAATGAATTCCTGTCAACATTACTTACCGGCATGTCCAAGGACAGGAATTTTTGTTGACTCTTTAATCTGAGAGACAAGTTTATTGCTGCCTCTTGGGATGACCAGATCAATGACGTCATCAAGCTGCAACAACAGTAAATTTTTGGAAACGATTCATCATAAACCTATTTACTCGAATCGGATATTACTGTGTTAGGCACAGGTACATGTTCAAGTGTCTAACTCGGCTTTCCATGAATTTGGCAAAACATGATATGTCAAAGTGTCTACATATATGGCTTGAGTGTCAAGAATCAGACATGGGTGCTTGAGGTAATATGAAGAGTCCGAGTTATAGTCACTGATTGCTTCATTTATTAAATGTTTATACGGATACTTACCTTGAGCAAATCAGGTATCTCCTCTCTTGTGGTGACTAGACCAATAAGTTTCTCACCAACTTTGTCTGGTAGAGCAGAAGTAATAACCTAAAATCGCAAAAAAAAATCTATAAGTAAGAAACAGTTGTAATTAGAGATATAGAGCAGTTGTTCAAACAATATTAAAATGAACACAAAAGGGAATAGTATAAACCTTGTGCAAAATAGCATTCGATCTCTTTGCCTCCTTTCCACCCTTCAAAAGTAGTCCGTTTCCACTCCGTACGGCCAATGAAGCTATCTGCAATTTGGACCCCCGGGGCAGGGAGTGTTAGTGAGTAAGAAGAGAATATTGTACCATGTACAACCATATGAGCCATCTAAGTTCTAATAAAACGATATATACTATACACTGATTCATATTGACCCTATAAACTTCAATCTGAGGCCTCAAGCTTAAGTTTGCACTTTTAAAGAGAACGGGTAGAGCCAAATGTTGCATATGAATACTAAATTTGGAGAGGATAATAGGGAGAGAGATACAATTTCGTGTTTCTGCAGAGGTCATTACATCAGCGATAAGAACAGCCAGCACGCATGTAGAATTTTACTGTGGAGTCAATGTCTTGAGAACTCCACACACACACACACACACACACACACACATATATATATAAATAAAACCTTATCTTAGCTGAAGTTATATGGAAAATTCATGTAGGCAGCAAGTCCCATACACCAAATGTATCCAACACCAACTGCCCCAATAAGTCTAAGACACCCCAGATGGAATTTTCTTATTGTTATATATGCTAATAGGACACTTTGGAATACATTTTAGACACTTGCGACAGCCTTTTTTGCTAGAACGTTTGTATAAAAGGACGAACAATAAAAAGCGTTAAATTAATAGGAAAAGAAAAGAAAGTGATTAAAAGCCGTCTGATATATCCTTCAGGGCAAAAGAAAAAGATATATCTTATGATCATCATCATAGCTTGAACACACATAGAATACCCTGTTCTTGGCCTACTATTATGTCTTCTTTATATGTATTCATTTTTTTGTAAAGAATTGTGATACAACATAAATTTGGAATATAATAAGGGAATAATTCCTGTGTATCTTTGCTGTACATGTAATTGGGAAACACCATATTACCAACATATTAGAGCTGAAGCTAACGAGTCCGAAGACAATTCCTACGTATCCTTGCAGTACATGTGTCTGGACAATATCAATTGACAGTCCAGAAGCATCGAGTCACATTCATGATACAACAAAATCATAGAGCTACCATATAAAAACCTTAATTTGATTTTGCACACCTTCAGTAGCTTCTTTACTCATTCTGAAATTATAGGACAAGTATTTGCTTTAACTCCCTTTCAGAGACTCATCCTTGAAAGCCACTGGAATACAATTATCAACTATCCAGTTTCCACCCGAGTCGCAACATTGAAGTCAGCTCAATGAAAACGTCAAATGTTCATGTCAATTATTCACCAGCACATTGCACTGTGTGATGGGGATACTCAAATCATCCTTTTTACATTGAATATCAAGAACAAGGAAACCTATCAACTGTTGTTCAATCTTTACCAGATGTAAACAACTTTCCTCGAGTGAAACCAAGATCCTTGCAAAGTGCCGACAAATTTTGAACTCATCAATAATTATAAATTCCCTCTAACTCTAACCTTTCACATCTCTTGGCGTGGAAAGCAGGTTCTACAGCAGGACATCTGAGTTCCAAAAATGTCTCATTACCCTATGTAAACTCAAGCACTTCCTTTTATTTCAAACACCTATGTCACAGACTGACTGGATACTCCAACATATGTTGACACTTCAATTTGGACCACAATATACAAAATGCATATAACATGGTCAAGTCTGATACTTGTACACGGCAGCACCCACCCTGCCCAACACTGGTGGAGCTTGAATGACATAGCTTATTACACAACCAGCTTCAAAGATGAGCCTTCTTAAAAAAGGCTCAAATCCAATTGGCTACATGTATACCAACAATAAATCAAACAAGGAATGTCCCATCAGATAGGTCTATACAGTTGCATCACCAAATTGATTGCCAGGCATATTCCACATTGCCTACAGCTTATAAAGAAAGCCAAATCTTTGCACACCAGATTCATCGACCACAACCGCTTGGATAATATTAAGGTATTTGTCATGGAGTTGTGGAACAGATCTTGCTAACATACTTTAACAGCTGCAGTCATCATTGCGCAAAGTGACAAACAGAAAAGATCAACTGAGTCTAAGAGATACTTTTTTTGGCATAGTCAATAACACTTAATCTTCTTATTACATGAAGAATCACGTGGTTCTGCAAACTTGTCGAGACTAAACATGGGTCACAAATTCTCATATGTGAACTTCGAAGGTATCAAGAGGTTTAAAGCTTAAGCAATGGATTGTAATGGCTGAGACATGGAAATATGATGTTGCGGTTTGAGCTTAAAAAAATGATCTACGTAATGGTCTATCACATACTGGCAAGTCAAACTCTTCTATAATGTGGCCCTTACATAACAATAGAGCCTTCTATTGATCCCATGCTGCAATTGGCATCATCAAGTGCCTATGCCTATGTTATCTTTCACATATATCCTATGTCAAGCACTAAGCTAAACAAGATTAAAAATTAGAAACCAAAAGGCTGTGTGCTACAAAGTTATTGACTGAGGGGGGGGAGCTACAAAGTTGGTACAATGCTAAAAGATGCAGACAGTACTTGGCAGTATGCTAGAAACGCGAATCAAAAGGATACAAACCTGAACTAAAGCATCAGGACGAGACTCGAAAACAATCAGGAGAACACCCAATGGACATGAAGTCTTCTCCAAGATAAGTCCATCTGCAATCTGAAAGGACAGTAATCATGGAAAAGAAAGAAATCAGTTTATTTAGTTGCATTTAAAATTCACTTAGCACCAAACAAGAGCATAAAGTCCACGTTGATTAATATTCTGTAATCTACGCAATCGTGCTTAAGACATGTCCTCACTCCCAAATCTAAATACTCCCTCAAACCCATAATAAATGCAAGTTTAGCCTTTTGCACAATAGAAAGAAGATCTGAATAACTTTTCCCTTAATAAGAAAATTATACAAAAATTATCTGCACAAGAACGAGCACTAGAAGAGAGAAGTTGTCCGCAAAACAGAAGACAGAATTACAAATTAGCCCAGTTCCTTTGAGTCTGCCCAATAGAATAATCATTAAAAAAGCCCAGCTGCTTTAGCCATACGAACACTAGAAAGAATTACTGAACCCTACAACATATTACACGAAAAGCCAATCCTGAGACATTTGGGCTTTCTGCTCCAGCCACACACTTAATCGCTATCACAGCATAGTGCTAAAGCAATTTCTTCTCCTTTACCCTTCCAAACCCCACAGTCAAATATTCGGACCAGTTCTGTAAAATGCAACAAATATGCAACCAAAAGATGCATTAATATAATTAGTAGAAAAGCATTGGGGTTTGAAATCTCACTGACATTAAGTAGGAGTGCTAGTCCAATTTTGCATTGAAAATGTAATACATTTAATTTGGATCAAAACAACTCTAAAAGTATGTGTTTCTGGATCAGAGTACCATTAAATACAAAATTACAAGCTGATAGTCGTTAAGTACGCATAATTGTTTCTCTGTCCTCATTGAAACAAAGGAACATGATAGCATAAAGAGTTAAAGACACAAAAATAAGGGAAAAAGATGCCGTACCTCTGTTCTCTTTAAAATTTGACCAATAGGTTCCTCCATCTCAGCAAGGACACGAATTGATTTGGCAAGACTAGAAATCTGCATAATCAAAACAGCATATGATTCAGAACCACCACAAAAGAAGTGTGAAAAACAGCTTTTACATAGATCGAAGGAAGTCAGTAAAAAATCACACGACAAAATAAAACTAGCCAAACAGAGTGCAAAAAATAAAGTGTTGTCTTGCCTTGCCAGGCTTCAAGGCTAGCCGGGCCACCAATGATTTCTCATATCCAGCTTGTTGAGCAGCAGCAATATCAGCATTATTTTCAGTCTTAATCAGTTCTTCGTTGTCTTCTAAGGCATCAGCTATGTCAAACAGAATCTTTTTTCTTTCTTGTGCAGACAGCGCCTGTTAATTAAAAATTAATTTGATTTGCAAATATATATATTCCGAAGTTGGAATTCTATGTAAAGTAGCTCAAATCTTAAAAGATAACCTGATCTGTATAAAGTAATCACATTGAGAAGAAAATAACCTGAAGCCTCCTGGAACACTCTCTTGCAGCAACTGCCATCTCACGTGCACCAGTTTCTTTAGCTGGAGCCCATAAATGAGCATCCTTGTGAAATAGAGTGCCAACACGCTGGCCTTTCAGTACTTTGATGATATTGTCTGTTGCTTTCCCACTTTCAAAAGATTACAGAAAAGAATCAGGTCAAGGGAACTTTGTAAGATAAATCAAGAAGATAAATTTACTCAGGAAGTAGTAAAATATTTCAATTTGAATGTGGAACCCTCAACAACATACAAATAACTCTCTCAAGAGAAATAAAAATGATAAACGCTTCAAAAAAATAATTGATATTTTAAGAATATGATTGTTTTCATGTTATCTACCTCCATAAAAAAGTAAATGCTACATACAAACTTGGTCCCAATTCTAGCATTATAATTTATCGTCTCCATATGCTATTTTAAACATGTAATGTTCATTAAAGCATTATAATTATAGATCAATTAATCGGAATTGGAACTAAATCAATTGTTTCACTTGCACTGTTTCTTTTATTTTGTGAATAGCAAGTTAGTGTAGTTCTGGATAAGTTCTAACAGCAATATAAAATTACTTCCTCCATTTTTTCACCACTTTGACTATTGACACTATTCACATACCCAAATTTGACCATCTTGTACTATTTAACATAGAGAAAGACATAGTCTTGTGGGATTTTGTTAGATTCAGCTCAATATATATCTTCACAACATAACTTTTTATAATTTTTACCTATACACATACTCAAAGTTGTGAGTCGGCAAATGTGCAAAATAGAGATGGTACAAGTAATAGAGATGGAGGAATATAAGGCTTAGGTTGCTCAACTGATGCCTCTTACCAATCATAAGCAGAAGCATCAGGGAGCACTTATATTGCATATTTGCATCACAATCTAGCACAAGTATTGGCCATGAGCTAGTTATGCTATCATTCAGAGGAAGTCTTGAGAAATAAGGGTAAAGAGATTGTCGATTTAAAAGAAGCTCTAGAAGGTAAAGACTTCTTGTCAGGTTTTCAACATGCCTTTGCTCAAAAGAATTCACAACTCAACTTAGTAAAATATTTCAATTTGCTACTGAAAGAAAGTTTGCTGCAAATTCACAACATGAGCACAATCTCTAAACCAAAGTAACATTGCAAAAAACTGGACTGTATACACCATAATCAGTACAACTATACATGACAGATGCTTTAAAGACACCTAAAATAGAAAGTAACTAAATCAACAATGACACAGAACTGGACAAATAGTAATAAAACAGAACCAGAAACGAAGGGCTATTAGACGTCCAAAACAAACGAATTACATAGAGCCATACCTAGCTATAATTACAGGAATTCCAGCATTGGCAGCATAAACAGCTGCTTTTACTTTGGCTGTCATACCCCCTCTGCCCAATCTAGACTTATCTCCAAAAGTTATTTCTGTCTGATGCTTCTCTTTAACATATGTGTGGATAAGTTTAGATTGGGGGTCACTTGGTGGACCACTATAAAGACCGTCGACATCACTCAACAAAATAAGGAGGTCTGCCTCTAGTTCCAAAGCAAGCAAAGCCGCTAAACTATCATTATCCCAGAATATACCAGATGAATCCTGCTCAAAGTGCTCATAATTAGAATTATGGAAAGCTGCAAGAGAAACCATTAGTAGTAAACAATAACAAAAAGTTTCTGCATCTATTATTTAGTTGAGTAATTAAACTACACTACATCCTCAGGTTAAGGGAGTTAAAAAAAGTATAAAGCAACTATCAGATATGTGGAATGGCTCGGGAATATCAGCAAAGACCCATAGATATATGGCCAAATAAAATTCTCAAAGTGAATCTCAAGTTTCTGTTTTTTTTCCCTTCAGCAATGTTTGAAAATGATAAAAAGAGCTTCAAATTGAGTAGTCAAAACATGTGGGATATTACTTGTTTTGAGCTATCCTGGTCACGCGATGACACACTTTTACCTTGTTTAATGTACAACCCTGGTTAACAAAGGGGAAAAAAAAGATCCATCAATGAAGATTAAGCAAAAAACAGTACATACCTCATAAGGAGCTTTCCTGGTACTTACTGCATCATTTTCATTCAATACAGGTACAACTTTTGAATCTAACAACTGGTTCACAGTTTCAGTTATTTGTGATCTAAAATTTGGATCCCTAAAGTCGTTGTCCGTAACAAGAAGTTGAGCAGAAGTCAGATCCAACTGCAAAAACATTCACTATGTAAACAAACTAAGTATGTCAAAAAGCCCCCACCATTCAAAGACAGCTTTTCCACAACCATGAGCAGATACTTGGTTACTTAGATTAGGACCTGACTAAACAATGTGTCATAGAGAGCCATGAGACTGTTCTGTCCAACAGCAGCACATGCTTTCCCATCAAGTTCAGCTTGCGGCTTCTGCAGATCAGCAAAACTGCAATATTGACATATACCTTGAGATTACCAAGTGATAGATTCCTTTACATAGATTTTAATAACCAAAAAGAAAGAAGGCTTAAAAGTTTATAACCAGATCTTCAACTTGTTTCGGTCGCACAAAACCAACATATATAATTCAAAATAATGCAAGAATATTCACACCCCAGAAGAAAGGGATTCACAAAGTACTAAGTAGTGATTCTATCTAATTCATAACCACCTGAAACTTTTACCAGCACAAAAGTGGATTTTAGTAGTTTCATCATAGAGAAACTTCCATAGCAACGCTCTAAACTATGGCAAACTGATATGACAGTGGTAACAGTTAAAGTATTTGTTATAGCGCTGCCCCATTATATCTACGCTAGATTGTTCCTAATATATGCTCAAACAAGTCACGTCATAATCTAATTATTAAGCTCCCTCAGATGTCAAAATCGGCATCCAAGAACTAATATTAAGGAGTTTTGCAACCAAGGTATTGAATCCAGGACAAAATAACAGTTCTGTTTTAATTTTTGATATTTGCTGCACTCTATTGCCTTCAGCCCTCTTTATATATCATATTTCATGTAAGCAACTGTCAGTATACAGTCCTTAACCGGAAAGTATATTGTCAGAATACTGATAGGGAAGGCCTCGCTACATAACTACCCTTTTTTTTCTAATCTGCAATCATTTCAACTTCTTAGGCATAAAAGTAATAATACTTACAAGGAGCTGCAAAATACATACAGCACATGCAATAACAAACTTTATAGAGAAGGAAAGCTAGAAACCTGCTGTTAACCAATTTCCTGAACCTAAGCCTCTGACGACCAGCACTGACAGCACCTGAAGTGACCAAAATGACTTCATACCCATCAAGGTTCAACTCCTTAAGCTGTGCATTAAACAAAAAAAAAAGTGTGGATTAAATGTGAGTAAGATCCACCAGATATTATGATCAGGTGAAAGAACCTACAGATGCTACACACAAGGTAAAACTTGGAAAGAAACAAGAGTTACTTTACCTGCTCACAAAGTGCACCTAGTCTTCCAAGTGCCATCCTCCCATCACTCCTTGTAACAACGGCAGTTCCAACCTGTTAGTAACAAACGACTAAATCAATATCCAACCGTTGGGAGAGTCTATTAATTCAAGAAGGGAACTGCACTCAAGAAACTGATATAAAAAAAGGGAGTCCTGCAACATATTTTATTACTTCACATACTGAAAAATTCGAAAAAGAGCACAAATACTTCTTCCCCCTTTAATATTATAAATAACAAATAACAGAAGTACAGGAGATAAAGGCCATAAATATCAAAGAATCCAACCACCATATCTCCTGATCCTCAAACATACTAAAGCACCTACGATGTATCTTAAGAAAAGTCACAAGTACATAGATTCTAGCTCCATGTTGCTTTCTTAGGAACTTACATGTTAGCTGCCACCTCTCTTCCTTCTAATAGTTATACTTGCTTTTTCACGGTCGCTAAAGAAAACCTTTAATCACACATATCTTTAATTCCATGATAGTAAAGATTATAAAAAGCTAATATTTCAAAGTCATTTAAAACAAATCCAACAAGAAGCCCACCTGATAACCATCCGCGAGAATCAGTCAAAGTCTTTAAAAGAAAGTAGTAACCATCAAAAGGAAACGTCGGTAATATAGTAGAAGCTAAAGCACAACCAAAAAATGACCCTTTTCAATTAAAAAATCTGTCCTTTTGGTCTATTATTGGGATTTTTCCTAATACTACGTGTTATTGCCACTAACTCTTTTATTTCTCTCCACCTTTGTTTTCTTCTCTCCATCTATTACTTTCACCAAGACATATATATATGAACATGAAAAAAAAAAAAGCAGAAAAATGTAGGGCCCAACTGTGACCCTGCACAAGGATTCCGAGACTCGTAAACGAGAGATCCTATAAAGTTGCAACCTTTATTTCCTCGACACATCACTTAGATGTCGTTTTTAAAGGTAATAAATACAAAAATAAACAAATAAATGCTAAATCTAATTTCCATTAATGAACTTAAAAAATCACATCAGAATATCAGATATTACTCCTTTCTCAGGTCAAACTACACAAACCAGAAAACCAATGCAAAATCACTCATCATCTAGGAAAAGAAAATCTTTTTTCTCTAAGAAAATCTAAAAAAAATTCACCATATATAGAGAATAATAGTTGCTTTTTTATATATAAAAAATGTCAAATTTATTATTTTGACAAGCCATAAAATATACAGAAATATAATAATTCCTAAATCAGCTATAATTAGCAAGTTTTCGGAATGTATTCTGTAACAACGTCAATCCAGGTAGAATATATTATTACTCCAAATATCTCGCATAATCAGCAAACTGAAAGTATCGACATCAATTCCAAAATTTTCAAAGAATAATTAAAAAAATCGCAATCACAATCACAATCACAGATTAAAGAAATCTCAAATTAGCGAAATTAGTATGAAATTCGATAAAAACAATGCAATTGAAAAGTAAAATTGAAGCGGAAATTTCAACCTTAACGATGACGCGCTTAACATCCTTGACGAAAACTCTGGAACTATCCATATCTTGAGGTTGAAGAAGAAGATGAAGATATATAAGCGAGTCCAACTCAGTGAGTCAATATTCCCGAATCGACTCGGCGACTCGGTAAAACAAATATGGAGGAGAGAGAAAGAGAAAGATGAGGATGGAAAACGGAGAACTGAGATGATGTAGTTGATAGTAGTGGTAGGGCACTTAAAACCCCATATATATATACGCGCAAAAAACCCCAGGATTTTCTCTCTCCTCTGCAACTGCTCACGAGTCACGAGGGGAAATGTGATTGGTGATTTATACTTAAACAAAAAAATGAATCGAGTTCACAATAATCCTCTGTTTTAAACGGAGGGAGTAATTTATTGTGTACCGAAAATCATATACTCTCTCCGTCCCATAATATAGTGTTTACTTCTCATTTTTCACGGGAATTAAGGAAAATGGAATGAGTGGTAGGATTTCCAAAAAAATATATTTAATGAAGTGCTTTTTTGATACTTTTAGGATTGAAACTAGCTTATTTATTTTCTTTTCCCTTTAAAAAAATCAAAAGAAATAATGTTCCTTGGAATGGTGTAAAGCAATAAATAGGGTCATATGTTTTGAGAGAAAAATAGGGGTATTTTGGAAAGTTTGTGTAGAAATTAAGGATAATTTAGTCCAAATAAATTGACAAAAAGAAAATAGGCACAACATTTTGGGATACCAAAAAAGGAATGTGAGCACTATATTATGGGGTGGATGGAGTATGATATAATAATATATATAGTCAGCTTTCATTTAGTTAGTTTTCGTTCGATATAGTCAGCTTTTATTTAGTCAGTTTTCGTTCAATATAGTCAGACTTTTATGATATAATGATATAATCGTCTATTATATAGTCTGTTTTTGTATGATATAGTAAATTTTCTTATATAGTTAGTTTTCATATAATAATGTTGGATTTTCTAATATGATTAGTTTTTTTTTATGATAAAGTCAGTTTTGGTGCAAATAAATTATTGTGAATAAGGTTCACCCACGACGTTTTGGATAAGAAATAATGAAATTGTTGAAGATTATGATTGGTGGATTAGGTGATGTGGCGTCATCAAAGGGTAGAGATTTTGGAGTCTAGGGTTTAGTGAGTGGAGGTGAGAGCATGTGAGTGAAGTTAAAAAGAGGTAAATACTAAATGACAAAGTCTAAGGGTAGGATCCGTGTAATACGGGTATTTCTCTTCCCGGGCACATGGTCATGGTATCTTCAGGAGGTGGGTCCAATCACTCTTATAGCTCGATTTTGTTTTTTATGGTTAACTAAGAAAGAGCCCGACACCTTTGGGTTTATGTTTAAGCAATTTTGCTATATGCAGCTTTAAGGATCGAAATTTAGAAGATAAATACTTTTTTTTTTTGAGGGGAAAAGCAAGCTAGTATTAATTCAAGTACAAATTGTCCATGAGTACATAGGACAGCTTCCAGAAGGGACAATGGTTCTCCCAAATTTGTTCAAGACCAAAAGGAACCAAGACTTAACTAAATGATGAAAGAACAAAGTTACCTTCACGCTTTACATGCGACCAACAAACAGAATGAAAGAAGGTACTAGCAGAGAGGATCTCATAGAGAACAAAATCTAGATCAGATAAATAAAACACATTCTTGGAGAGGCGATTAACGATAACTTGACAATCCGACTCAATGATAACATCACGAAGGCCAAAACGTTTACCCAACCGCAATCCCATAGAAATTGCCTTTGCCTCCGCAATCTCGGGAGCCCAAAAAGCTCTAATGCGACGCGTAGCTGAGAATAAGATGCTGCCAGAATGGTTACGAGCCACAACACCAATGCCCACCCACCCTTCAACAGCCAACGAGGCATCCACATTGATCTTGGCGACACCAACAGTAGGCGCTGCCCAGTTGCGAGGGCTAGGCATGCTGGGCTGCAACGAAAGCCGATAGATACGACCTGCATACGAGCCATACTCGTCAACAAGCCTCTGATAGATAAATACTTATGAAATCATGCACACGTCGAATAGTGTTATTGATGTTTATTAATGCTTAATGTTTATGTTTTTTAAGTTTAGCTTTTGGAGTTGCATATGACGTATAACATTTTTCCCTTTTTTCGAAATTGATGGTTGTAAGACTCATCCGCCTATTTTAGATGTTTGAATCATATCATGAGCAAACCATGCATATAAGGAGAGGATTGAATGTGAACTCCCCACACCGTGGTCACATGTATTGGTGATGGGACGTGAAGTTCACACTTTGAAGAGGTACTCTCTTAGTCTCAAATTAATGGTTCCACGGTAATCGGCAAGTTCCCAACTTTAGAGAATGAAGTAAAGAAAAAATTTACCATATTTAGATAAAGTAAATGTGATATATCCTAGATGAAAAATGGAGCAAATAATTTGATAGATGGAGTACGAACAAATAACTCTTCTCTAAACAAACTCTTAGGACTATGTTTACCAGATTTCATTTCACTGTCTATTTATCTTACTTTGTATGAAAACTTATACTTTGATCATAAGATTGAAAAAAGTATATGAAAAGTCTATTAAGAAACGGATGAAATATTTTTTTTTAAAAACATCTAGATAGAATTCTTCATTTTCCAATGAAGTTGTTGTAACTTCACAAGTTTCACTATAGTAGAGAAAAACGCAAGGGTTGTGGTCAAAACAGCCGTAAGGGCTGCGTTTTTTGAACCGCGGCCTTGCCGTAGCAGCCCTTCGGCAAAAGTGAAGGGCTGCGGTGTTTGAACGCAGTCCTTCACAACGAAGGGCTGCAGTTTAGGCCCACAACCGCAGCCCTTCCATCTAAAATGCAGCCCTTTTTACATAGAAGGGCTGCGGTTTTGGCCCAAAACCGCAGCCCTTTTGACCCTAATAAAAAAAAAACTTTTTTTTTGCATTTTTATGTCAAATTGACACAAAAACAACGTAAACAAAGATAATCAATAAGAATTTGCATATCTCGACAAAAGATGATATACAAAATTATAAACAAAAGGAAAAAAAGATGGAAGTAGTGTTTATGTAGCAATAATCAATCAGATTTGACGCTCCTCCAAAAATAATCAATCAGATTTTGCAGAAAAACTTGGAAACAACAAACAAATCTCTCAATTAACTAATCTAATACAACAATTCATAAATCAACCAACCAAATCCAAGAGAAAAACAATCTTTAGAAAACCCTAAAATCTATCATCAGCAACCCCTCCCAAAACAATTGAAGCAACAACGTAAAAAATCCTACGCTTACCATCTTAATCACCTCCACCGTCATCTCCGTTGTAGTCGACTGTTCCTAATTGTGGAGAGCTGGAGAGCAGCGGTGGTCGAGCGACGAAAACGAAAGGAGGAGAAGAGTGAGGGAAGGAGGAGAACAACAGTTACGAGGCGACGACCACAGCGTGAGTGAGATAGAGAAAGGCAGTGCAGGGTTGTGGTGGCGGAAGCAGTCCTGCGGCATGCGTCGGCTTTGGTGCAGCAGCGTAGCAGAGCGGCGAACGGGAGGCGGTGGCGACCACATTTACGAGGCGACGACCACGGCGTGAGTGAGATAGAGAGAGGCAGGGCTGGACTGTGGTGGCGGAAGCAGTCCTGCGGCGTGCGTCGACTTTGGTGCAGCAGCGTAGTAGAGCGGCGAACAGGAGAGGGGAGAGAATGAGTGAAGGAGATTGTGAGAGATGAGAGAGAATGAGGGAGGGAGATTGTGAGAAATTAAACCCTAGCCGCTTAACATTTTAAGCCCACCGTTCCGTGCGCGAGATTGAATTCTTTTCAAATAAAATTAAAAAAAAAAGCCCATAAAAGGCCGATGTTAGCCCAAAAACGCAGCCCTTTACCAAAAGGGTTGCAGTTACCTTGAAAACCGCAACCCTTCGATACGAAGACGGCGCGTTTTTCAGGTAACCGCAACCCTTCATACAAGATTGAAGGCTGCGTTTTCTGGTTAACCGCAACCCTTCATACACGAAGGGATGCGTTTTCCCATAGTGTTTTGTCCTTTTAAGTTGTTCTTCCCCCTTGTGACTTGTCAAAAAGGAAGCCCCATAAAAAAGACGCCAGGTCGCCAGGACAATTATTAGATATTTGTTAGGTTGATACCATCATCATCCAAGTGTATATTCTTCATGAAAATCTCCATCGTGCAAGTGTCCTTATAATTTTGACAAGGAACCATGACCATGCAAGTGTTGAGGAATTACTTGGTTGTTAGTTTATAAAGGACTTGGTGGGGGATGCGCATATAGGACATCGAAGGAAGAGAAAAAGAAACATGGCACTACTATCATACTATGCATGGTAGGGATAATACAATACTTATATAGTTATATTACATAGTGACTTCTGAGATCATAAGCTTATTATCATGTCTTTTGCCATAGTGATAGATTTTATAAAAGTACTAAGATGAGATGTCGGCTCTATAACTAACGATAGTGATGGATATATTGTATGTTGGCTTTTCATAGCTTATCGGCTAATATTTAGCTTATAACATGAATGAACTCAAATATGGAAAGAAATATGCCTAATAAATGGCATTTTAATCAGCTAAAATGTCAAGTTTCCAGCTAAAGTTGATTGTAGCATCCTTTTGTTTAGCTTCTCCCAACTAAAAATTAAAATAATTACTTATATTGCATATTAATAGCTAACAACCAATTAGTACCAACATTTGTTTATACTAGACATCTTTGTAAAAAGTTGATGAAAACATTCCATATACAAGCTAATATAGTAACATGTATGCACATACTTTTATGTTAGTTGCTTTACCAGTGAAGCAAATTAAAAGTAATGCTTTGTTGTATATGGAAAGAGACAAGTATCAATACGAATGAAAAATTGATATTTCAATATTTTAAATAAAATTACACTTATTTATGTATCTTAAAAATTTAATCATGGTCGATGGAGCATTTTATATGTGATATATTTCGAACTGCTTGTCCTATTAAAGCATAATCTAGTATTGTTCGAAATTTCAAATCCAATCACCTAATGATTCGTCAATTTCTTTTAGGTACGATGGGCATGACATAAATCTAAAAACAAACAAACTACACCTTTAGTGAACAATTATAAACCGCAAATCAATCACTGGCATTACCCTCCAAGTTATTTAAGACAAAATTATAATGAGTTTAGTAGATCCATGTAAGTATGTAACTACATTATTGTTAGCTTGATTAGCAACTGCATTATATCAATTGGCATATTGCTTGCTTCTCCTTTTCTCTTATGACGTATAGCAATTTTAATGTGGATTGTTGTGGTGTTAAGCTAAGTTAACACGACTCTTAGTCCTTTTAAGTATATTTTTTTATCTTATAACCTGCTAGACACATAGGTTTAATCACTATTTAAGCTTTTGTTTATCATTGGTTGATAGTTAAATGATTGATTGTACTACTTGCAATCTTGCACAGAAACAAATCATCTTGTGTTTTGCGTATTTAGAATAGACTTTAGGGTGGTTTTGCTTGAATATATAATATGGTACTCCTATTAAGTAGGTGCATATTCTACTCTTTTTTTTTTTTTTTTTTGACATCGAGAAAGCGTACAAAAAATAAACAACAAACAAACGACAACAAAACAAAAGAACAACCTAAGGTACATCCATCCTGTTGATTCTACACCAACGGGCTAGATTGTGAGCCGATTCTACCTGATTCCTAGAAACCTTTTGTACTCGACATGACAATAAATCCTTGCCTAACGTACGAATATGATCGATGGTCCACTTGATATTGATATCCAAAGTATTTTCCGAACGCAATAGATTCACAAGGAGCGAAGAATCAATGTGGAGAAGAAGATGAGAATAGCCCGCAGCCTTCGCCCAAGTTAAAGCCCGGAGACAGGTTGTAGCCTCGGTGGAAATTGCCGACAAAGCATAGCAAAAAAAGCCTTGTTTAGCTGGGTTTGAGGGTGATGTCGTACAGGCAACCCAAGCCACCCACCCATGTGGGTAGCCTTATCCCAAGAGCCATCCAATTTGATTGTAGTCATAACGCCTCCCCCTAATTGTTGGCCTATATCAACCATATGAAAACCAGGAGGCGTCGAGGGATCCAATAAGTTCCGAGAGGGTTCGTGATGATCTTGAACAAAAGAAGAATGTTGAGTCACACTCTCTTGGATATGGAATTTAAGCAGCTGGAGAGTAGCACGATTTTGACGAAAAACTTGTTCATTACGCGTTTTCCAGATAGCCCACATTGTTCCCACAAATGAAGGCAACTGTGTACCTTGATAGCCATCTTTCAGATAAAATTGTAAGACCCAGTCGCTAAGCCATTGCTTGAACGTATGTGGAGAGTTGGCGGTGGTATTTATCCCGAGTTGGATATGATCCCAAGCTTCAATAGCTAAAATGCAGAAGCGAAAAAGATGTTGAACATCTTCAATATCATCCAAACAGATGGGGCATCCACCACACGGGCTAAGATCCCTCTTGAAAAGATTATGCTTCGTAGCTAACCCATTGTGCCACAATTTCCACAGGAAAAGTTTCCATTTAGGCATGATGTTCGACCCCCAAAGGATGCGAAAAAACTTCGTATCCAAGGTAGACGTCATGCTGCACATGTCATTTTGTTGTTGGAGTACGATGCTGTACCCCGATTTAGTAGTGTAATTCCCTGATTTTGTGAAAGGCCAATACTGCAAGTCACGCACATTCAAAGAAGTATGTAATTCCATACTTTTAATTTGACGCGCGCTATGAGGATCGAAGAGTCGGTTAATCTTCCGAACATCCCAGCCTTGATGATTTGGAAGAATGAGATGAGCCACCTTTAGATTGGTTGCTTGAGCTAAGGGAACGTCATCCCTAAAAATAGGAATCCTACCATTTACCCACCGGTGGGTCGAAACCCCAATGTGTTCACCATCCCCCACCTTCCATTGGCATTGAGCTTGCAACAGTGTTTCAGCCATTAAAATACCTTTACGACCCCAAGACATTTGATGATTGCTGAGTAGACGCGGTTAACAAGGGAGCCGCGAACTATGATAAACCTTTGAAAGTACTAAATGGGTGTTTTGTTTAATTCGCCATGCTTTTTTCATCAAAAGAGCTGTGTTAAAAGCACTAACGTTGCGAATGCCAAGGCCTCCCATACCTCGAGGCTTGTGGATAATGTCTTTCTTTGTCCAGTGTATCCCTTTAGCTTGGTTGTATTTCCAAAAAAACGAGGCCAACATACTGTCGATCTTATTGACAATTGTAGCTGGCACTTTAAAAATAGCTAGATAATGCATAATGGAGCCAATGAGAATAGAATTGATTATAATGAGCTTGGTCGACTGCGAAAGATGTGTATGATCCCAGCTAGCAATCCTTTTAGAGATCTTATCCAACAATGGAGTAAAATGATGAACTTTTGCCGATTGGATGTCGATTGGAACCCCCAGGTAAGTTCCCAGAGAAGAGTGCGAAGTCATCCTCAGTATTGTTTTAAATTCTTGTTGGAGCGCTTCAGGGATGTTCGGGCTGAACTTGACAAAAGATTTTTGTAGATTTAGAATTTGACCAGAAATATTACAAAACCTGGTGATGACAGAATCACAGCCTGGCAAGACGCTTTAGAGGCCTTGAAAAAGAACATTGAGTCATCGGCGAAGAAAAGGTGCGAAATAGTCGGGCCTTGCCTCCCAATCCGAATACCTTTAAACTGGCAGATGTCTGTAGCCAACGATTTCATATGAGATAGAATATCCATACAGAAAAGAAAGAGGTATGGAGAAAGTGGATCACCCTGTCGGAGTCCACAGGTGGGCCGAAAATCGGAAGTACGTAGCAGCCCCATTGATGAGAATCTGATACGACACCGTTGAGATACATTGATATATTAATTGAATCCAATGAGAGGGGAACCCATAAGCTGTGAGTATCTTCAAAAGAAATAGCCAATTCACCCTGTCGTACACTTTGTTCATATCAAGTTTAAGAACGGCTAAGTAATTCTCACCTGAACTCTGTTGGTTAATTAAATGTGTAATTTCATGAGAAATTAGAATATTGTCCT
The DNA here is from genome assembly GCA_947648045.1 of Beta corolliflora. Classification (NCBI taxonomy): domain Eukaryota; kingdom Viridiplantae; phylum Streptophyta; class Magnoliopsida; order Caryophyllales; family Amaranthaceae; genus Beta; species Beta corolliflora. Next base: position 17,950 of record CANSZD010002819.1, on the reverse strand, counting down.
CCATATGTCTTCCCGGCACAAAAGCATTTTGATAATCAACAATCAATTTCGGAAAAAGATCCTTCATCCTATTGACCATACATTTTGCAATACATTTATACAAAATATTGCAAAGACTAATTGGCCTTAGATGATTTACCTCTTCAGGGGGAGTGACTTTTGGAATTAGGACCAGCAACGTACGATTCCACTCCTTTAACAAGAGTCCTGTAACAAAGAATCGATTCACGGCAGCTATGACACACTGCCCAGCTGTTGGCCAATAAAGCTTGAAAAATTCAGCAGTATAGCCATCAAGCCCTAGAGATTTATCCGTTGCAATAGAAAACATCACATTTTGAATATCCTGAGCAGAAAAAGGAGAAAGTAACGAAAGTCTATCTTGGTCATTAATCGTTGGTAAGTGAAGCTCCCGAAGGACGAGATAAATTTCCTCGCCATGAGGCCCAACAACGCCTATATCCGAGCTATTAGAAGTAAGGATTTCTTTGAAATGATTTTGGATGATCCGTTCTAAATCTTGTTGTTGGTCAACCCATTCTTTAACATGTGAATATAATTGTGCTGTTGCTTTTGGCGGAGCCGACTAAATAACAACTTGGAGGGAAGATCTCCAACTTGAAGATAATGTGATTTGATGCATTGACGCCAATAAGAGAAAGCAAGCGAAGCGTCATTAATAAGAGTACGTTGTTGGCGCAAATAAGAAGTACCCTGAGCAATTGTTGAAACTCGCATACCAGAAGATTGCAATTGATCAAATCAATGCTTCCAGTTAACTCCCCAAAAAAGCTTTTTGTCAACCAGGACTTCAACCTGGTTCGAAGAACTTCCAAACGTCGTGCAATAATGTATGATGAAGAGCCAACGATGTGCATTCTCCAAACTTCGAGAACCATTGTCTTCACCTCTTCCTGATTAAGGCACCAATTCTCTATTTGGTAAGGGCGCTTCATAGCTCGAGTATCAAAATGTGTTTGCAAAAAAATCGGGGCATGATCTGAATGAGTGATAGGAAAGTTCTGAATATGCATGTGAGGAAACTCATTCATCCATTCCACTGAAGCATAAGCACGATCCAACCTTTCCATAACCAAATCATCATTTTCTCGATTATTAGTCCATGCAAAACGGGGCCCTGAAAACAGAATATCTTCTAGTTGTAGATTATGTTTCCAATTTACAATATCATCCCATCCACGAATAAAGGTCAATCCACCTAATTTATCTGAATACTGATCCACTTGGTTGATATCACCTATAATCAAGTATTGATTGTATGGTTGGAGTAGCTGTTGTAGTGTTTGCCATAAAGTAGGTCGATGTTGTTGACGAGATTCTCCATACAAAAACAAGCACTGCTACTGTTTGCCATTTATTGCAGATATGTTACAAAACAAAAAGCAGATGGACTTAGCTACTACATCCACGGTGTAGGGACCCCAGCAAAAAAGAACTAAACCCCCCCGTGTTTCATCAGCATCAACACCCCAACATGAAGTAGACAAACTATATACATCATCTACACTAGACTTTGTTTCTTGCAAAAACAAAAAAGAAGGTTTAAACTGCGATAAAAGCCAGAAAAGGTATGAATTGTCGGACTGTCTCTGGCATTTAGTCCACGACAATTCCATGAGATGATGCTCATTGAGGAGGGGGTGGTTGATTAGGGTCAACCACATCCCTTGCCTCATGATCTTCCTCAATCGAAACATACAACCAAAGTAAAGTGTAGTTCCATCTCATCTGTGTGCTCAGTTGCTGCCATGTGTTCGTTGTGCTCATTTGGGCTTGATGTTTTACTACGTTTTAAACTCCAATCACCTTTAGGATCCTGAGGGGAAGCATGTGCAAGGCGTTTTTTTAGGTCCTTGGATGAAGCAGTAAAACCCGGTTCCACCCCCAGTACACGAGCCATAGAAATATCTGTTATTGCCTTTGCTTTGAATTGTGAATGGGTCGAAGATGGTCGAATATTGAAACCGCCTTTGGAATCCCACTCCTCATATTTTTTTTCTTCTTTTTTTCACCTTCACTTGACTATCATCACCTGCAAATAAAAATATACTATCCAGAGAGTGGCTACGATCCAGAGGAGCATCCCTTCGCTTTTTACCTGTAAACATAGCATAATTGCACTGAAGGCTCAATACAATTTGCCTTGGGTTCTGTAACTCTGGGACTTCCATTTCATGTTCTGAATCAGAAGCTGAATTCAATTCCGTTAATTGCAAAGGAGATGTAGGGGAATAATGCTCCTCAGATTGATGTGAAGCTTGAACAGTACCTGGCATCTGATTTACTTGCAAGTGAGGGTTAAACACATCCGCAAAAATTGGAGGTGAGATGCGAAACCTATCATTAATAATATTCGAAATGTTGCGGAGTTCCATTGGTTCGTTTTCGGATGAAGCTGACATCAAGGGTGTGGTGTTAATATGATCTAAGCCCCCTTGAATACCCTGCACCTGCTGGTTTGCTGCATGTTCAGCCTAGTTACTTGGGCCAGCTTCATCGGGCCCAAGAGGTTGAAGAGCCCAACCCTGAGAAACCAAGCTCTGCAAAGTTCCCAGATTCACATTAGGTCCATGAGCTACCGGCGGTGAATGGCTTGAGCTTGGAGAATGGGCTACTCCCACAGGGACACAAAAATTATTAATCAAACGGTATGAGCCCTGAGCCCACGAGGAGAGGCCCAATTTAGTGAACCAAGATCTGCAGTTATTAATGTTGGTATTTGTGGGATTATTTGGATCTGGTTCAGTGTTTGGGCTTAAGGGACGTGGGGGGAGATTAAGATCTAGCTGGGTATTTGGTTCAGGAGGGTTAATTTGTGGGGGGGGCAATTGAAGCTCTTGAATCTGGTGATAACCCAAATCTCCGACCAGGGGAAGGCCCCGCATTAAGGCGTCGGCATAACCACGAAGGGGTGTGGTGACGCATTTGGGAGTTTGAAAAGTCCGACGGGGGAGTTGTATGGTTTTGTGAATTTTCATCAGAATAATAGTGATTATATATAATTGAGATTATGATGAGGGAGGAAATCAGGACATGTATCATAGAACTCATCCGAGGAAGTGTCAGACTCTCCATGATCTTGTATGTAGAGATGGAGAAAAAGATAAGGGTCTTGACTGGGGGTTGACACGTGAGGTCTAATATGTAGAAGGTTTACTCTAGGGTTTCGATTGATGAATCTATCCACTAGACCTCGGATTAAATTGGTGTAAAGGGGGATACCCTCATGAGTTTGAAGTATGGTCATCCCATTTTCCTCGAAACCCTGTAACCTTCTTTGAATCATTCGACTAGCTTCATAAGCGGATAAGGGACATCTTCCAGTATTATGACCCACACAACCACACTCTTTACAAAACTTAAAGATACCCTCATATCGAAAATAAATCCATGCAACACGTTCCTCATCAATAGGCAAAAAATAACCAGGGATAAGGGGTTTCGTAATATCGATAACTAACCTTGCTCGAAGAAAAGGCTGATGAGGCAAACCTGGACCGTCACTGTCAATCGCTTCGACCATGCCCACGTGACTTAATATTCGCACCGTCCAATCAGTATTGAGATATCCCCACGGCAAGTCCTGGATGCGAACCCAAATGCGTGCCATATTGAAATTTACGCTTGAGGGGATTTGGTGTTCGGAGCTTGGTCGGAAGGTAATTGGTTTTCCATCAATAAAGGTAGTATTGATGGAGAAAAGAGCTTCTTTATCAAGCAAACTCTGACATTCAAAGATCCCCTATGTAATATGTAGTTTTAAGATGACCAATAATTGTGGGTCAATTTCAGATTTCAAATTCTTAATCATCCAAATATATTACATAGGATTAGAGAGAAGTCAAAGAGAAACAAAATTAACAAAAATTAAACAGCACATCAGTCACATTTTTTTATTACTTGATCAGTTTTAACTACTGGTGTTTATGGGTGGTTAACCGTCCCGTAACTACATTTTCGGTTCGGTAACCTGAAGTTTCGGTCCGCCATTTTTGTTAACTAGTAACCGTTGGCGGTTAACCTGTTCTTCGGGTTGGTTTTCCGGTTAACCATTCACTATTACTCTGAGTTTTATTAATTTATATATTAGATTTTCACTGTCAACATAAAAGTTTAGAAGTTGGTGATCGAAAAGTTCACTGCCAACATTTTGATTATTCAACTTTTTTTTTGTATTTTGGAGACAAAAGTTAGTGAAAAGTGAGTCAAATTTTGGTTGCTAATTGTAATGGTGTTGCAAGCTTTTGTGTAGAACATTCCATTTCAACGTTAGAAGGTCAATTTATATATGAAAATAAATAGAGGTATCGATTTAGTCCGTGAGTTTATTTCTGGTTCGAACCAAATAATTCAGTTTAATTCAATTCATTTGACTTTCATTATTTTTTTTCCCTAAATTGATTATGTTACAACCTTTTCATTTTCAGATTCTATCTAATGTAGTTGATTGAAATTTTAGATTAGCTTAGTTAAACTGCATTTGTCTTAAGGTATTTTAGTTTAACCAATATCAAATAAAATTATTATTCTTTGCTTACATTTATATATACACGAAAGTTGATTATTATTATTATTATTATCAATTTTCTTCCCTAGTAAAAATACGAAGATGATATTCGTATGTCATTTGTAGTATTTTCTTAGAGTTTATTACAATGTACAGAGTATAAATTTTACGAAATATGAATGAGTTTTTTTCAATGAATATTTATTCTCTCCGTCCCTAAATAGAGTTCTCATTTTTCCATTTATGTATGTCCCAAATGGATTTCCCTTTTCCTTATTTGGTATGGGTCTATCAATTAAAATATTATATGTAGCTTTCACTTTTTATTATATTACTCACTTCCCCATAAACAATATGACTTTGTAAAGTGACCCACATTCTCTCTCCTCAATAAACTATTGATTAATAGTGTAGCAATTTCAAATTTTAATTCTGATTTAATACAACTAAGGACCCACTTATGATTTCTTTTTAATACTTGTGCCCAAAAGAAATGAGAACTCTATTTGGGGACATGATAGTAGTTATCTATTATCATCAGGTTGTAATTATGGTGACTCATAATTTTCATAATATTAGTTACATTTATTACTTACTGTAAAATAAGGTACCTTTTGGAAAATTTATCTACCACTTGGCAATGATAAAAGTTAGGATAATAATATTTGAATTCAATATATGTTTGCTATGTCTTTCAGAGTAATTATGTAATATATCATATACGTATAATGCTAATAATAATACCAAGCTAAACTTTGCCTAGTGGTTAGGATTGTGCCTTCCAACCTTTAGGTTGTGGGTTCAATTCCCACAGGGGCACTTTGAGGTTAGAGATTTCGCTTATCCTCCGCCCTTACTATGAGTGATTATATCATGTATATATAAGGGTAATAATAAAATAATATCATGTAATTTTATCTGTTCAATATATCTTGGGTGGATCGGGTTTACAATAATTTATTGTGTACCCAAACTGAATTTATTACACAAGAACTGACTATATCAGGAAAAAAAAACCCAACTATAGCATAGGTCTGACCACCACTAGAAATGTGTGTGTTACCCAGCCCAGATTGCTGAACCGCATCCTGGCATCTGCCACGCACAAAAAGTATTCAAAATCAGCAGTGAATCAAAATTAAAAAATTAGCCCAACAGAAAACAGAATCCCAAAGTCGAAAGGAGGCGAGGTTTTCATCCAGACTCTACTGGCAGGAGAATAAATGCGACAATATTGCATCCTTTAAATATTCACGTGCAGGCCTTCACATTAAACTGCCTACTTTATGAAATACATCCTTTCCATGCAAGCTAAGGACACATTGATGCAGAGTCCATCTCAGAAAATTACCTTCCACATAGCCGGTAATTTTTGCACTGACTACGAAACCACCTTTTTCCTGATATGACTTCATGGCAGTGCGTACAAATGAAATGCAAGTACACAATAATGAAGTCTTCCTTTCCTAAAGATATTTGCCTAAACCCTAAACCCAAAACCCTAAACCCTAAACCCCAAACCCTAAACCCTAAACCTAAACCCAAACCCCTAAACCCAAAACCCTAAACCCAAAACCCTAAACCCTAAACCCTAAACCCCAAACCCCAAACCCTAAACCCTAAACCCCAAACCCTAAACCCCAAACCCTAAACCCAAACCCTAAACCCTAAACCCTAAACCCTAAACCCAGGGCCATCTTAAACATTTTAGAGGCCCTGTTCTAATCTTAAAAATTAGGCCCCTAATATAAAAAATGCAATTTTCATAACAAAACGTATGCATTAAATATATTACCAAATTATGATTATATTCTTACAAATTGAGTCCCCCAAAACTTAAAATACTTTATTTAAATGGTAAATAAAATCTCATTGCAACTTGAAGCTATTATTAACCTTCTACTTTAGTCAATTACTAACCAATAATTTCAACCTAAAAAATTAAAGAAAAAATCTCTTTGATTTAATAAATTCAATTGATGATGGACATTATACACAAATGCCACTAAGCCTTAAAATATTACATTACGAAGGCTTACGGCATTACATATTGCAAGTTAGTACTGTCATCGTCTTCGTCATAGTGGAGCAATTAGGCTACTTGCCAACCTTCTAACAATTGCAAACCATAAAATGAAAGAAAAAAATTGATAAATTAATAAACCCAATCGAAAGTGTATTAGTGTAGATATTTAGAATTTACCTTTGTCTCTTACTCTCTGCTTTCTTCGACCTTCGTCACTCAAATTGTCAATTCCCCTGACTCCCCCTGAGTGAATGAGTGAGAATGAAGAAACAAAATACGCATGCCGATCGAGATTGACAACGAAGAAACAAAAGGTATCTTCAGTCTTCTCGTTTCTTCTTCCCCAAATTCCCAGAAACCAAAATATAACAGAACTTGAAGGTATGAATCTTAAATTCTTTTGTCTCAGAATCAGTTGGTAATTGATGAAAAAATAGATTGAGTAGAAATATATAAAGAGTAAAAAAATTAGCAAGTTAATCGAAGATTGAATGGAGAAATCGAAATTGATTTTTCCATATTATGCATAATTGTTGATAGAGAATGAGTAAGAGAATTTTGGAAAGTTGTAGAAATTGAGAAATTAAGGATATGGAAGATTTTCAAAAGATAACAAATTTTGGAAAATTGGACCGAGAAATTAGGGGAAGTTAGAGTGTTATGCTGGATTACTGAAGACTGAAGTGGTGCGCTGAATATGGAAGATATCAGTTGAGAAGAAGACGCTTTTTTTTTTTGTAAAAGGCTGGGCTTCAATATTTGGGCCCTTAAAATTTCGAGGCCCTGTGCTGATGGTCTGTTTACACAGGCCATTAGCCGGCCCTGCCTAAACCCTAAACCCTAAACCCCAAACCCCAAACCCCAAACCCCAAACCCTAAGCCCTAAACCCTAAACCCTAAACATTAAACACTAAAATGTGCCACATAGCATGTAAATCCTAATTGAAGTAAACAAGAAAATAACTAACCTTAATGATGGTGGGAGTTCTTTCAACTCAAGCAGTGCACTAGCAGCATCTTGTTCCTCTTCATTCAATATCAGAGTGGGGGTTCTTGGGCCCTTTGGCACCCCAAGACTCCCTACAACAATCAATTCTATCCTATGTGGCTCTTGAGCCCACTGTAATCTTACTGTAGCACCAACCGCAAGTGAGCGAAAAGCAATAAAACTGAGCCACTCACCAGCAAAAAACCTCCTCCACCCATGGTAATCTCTTCTTGGAGTAACATGCAACATGAATTGATACTCTTTATGCTGTTGAATATCATATGCCTGAATCGGAAAGTTAGTGGGTTGTGGATTGACTATGCGTGGGCGTTGAATTTGGTTCAGATTCGGGATGATAAATTGTTCCATGCAACCCCGTTTCTGAGATTTTGGAGGCCTGAGGGCGAACCTATATATTAAGGCCCTAATTAGATCCAAGTTTTTTTATGTTTGATTTTTCAGTCCAGATCGAAAAATGAATAGTTGTTTGGTCCGAATTTTTTGAAGTTTTTATTTTCGGTCTGGACCGCGAATAATTTTCTTTTTTGGCTTTTACATAACTACTAACATAAAATTTAATTTTACAATATTTTTATGTACTTTTTATGGATATTATATCAAAAATTTATTATTACATTATTAATAGCTATATTTTTTATGAGTCCGTTTTTGGAGAGACGGTCTCACGTTAGTGTTAACGTGAGACCGCTGATGTCATGTTGACATCACGCGCGTGCATCAAACCAGTAGTAGAATTAGTTAAGCAATTGCACCTATTAGTTATGCTGGCTTGAATTGCTTATGGCTGGGTGAATTACTTAAGCGCTGAAATATATATTAGTTAAGCGGTGAAATATATTAGTTAAGCGCTAAAATATATTAGTTATATAATAAAACCAGATTATAACGCATCTTATTTGTTCAATCACAATAATACCACATAGGTACATGTGCAAAAGGTGTACTAGATTTGCAAAGAGAGAAGTATGGAAAAGAGAAATCTCTGGAGCAGTTATAAACAACGTAACCCCATGGCGATATGAAATCGAAATAAAGTTCTACAATCTCATTCTCAAAAGTCAAGATAATGAAGATGCAAGAAAGATACTGCGAGAAGTCTATAAGACTAATGTTGCAGCCTGCAAGTATAATCAAAGTCTTAACTACAAAACCAATTATAGAAGAACAATCCTCAGCAAGTACAACTACATTAGTTATTTTAGACTCCGGTCGTGCAAAAACAAATCAAAGGGAAGAAATGTAAGGAACAAAAGTAATTTTAAGAAGACCAAAAAAAAAGAAATTCCAAGAACCAAACTCAAATTGGTACAATTACTCCAAATGCTAGGTTGTTTTAAGTTCTTTTCTCAACTTGTCTTTTGTATTTGACATTTTAGATTTATAAAAAAGTTATTTCTTCGTTTATATTGGAAACTAAATAATGCTCAATAGATCTTAACTAATTATAGAACCACATTAACTAATGTACTGGATATGTTAACTAAAAAATAATGTAGTTTACATGTAGATTACCAGCTCTAGACTATTGTGCTAAAATACTTAACTAATTCGCCAAAAATATGAACTAATTCGCCAAAAATATTGTCGTGAGAATTTGTGAGACGCGGTCCGTTTTTTAAAAACATATCTCTTGGATTTGGGCAGGTCTCACGTTAAGACTAACGTGAGACCGTCTTTTCCAAGAATTTGTGATTTTTTATATATTAGAGAGAATGGAGATGTGAGAGAGAGATATAGATTTGGTGTATTAGAGGAGATGAAGGGACGAAAGAATTGAAGAAAGAGAATGAAGAGTTGAGAAAATTTTGCAATCTAATTGACTTTAAACTTGAGAATTTCAAATGACATGATTTGATTTATAATATCAGATCCCCTATGTAATATGTAGTTTTAAGATGACCAATAATTGTGGGTCAATTTCAGATTTCAAATTCTTAATCATCCAAATATATTACATAGGATTAGAGAGAAGCCAAAGAGAAACAAAATTAACAAAAATTAAACAACACATCAGTCACATTTTTTTATTACTTGATCAGTTTTAACTACTGGTGTTTATGGGTGGTTAACCGTCCCGTAACTACATTTTCGGTTCGGTAACCTGAAGTTTCGGTCCGCCATTTTTGTTAACTAGTAACCGTTGGCGGTTCACCTGTTCTTCGGGTTGGTTTTCCGGTTAACCATTCACTATTACTCTGAGTTTTATTAATTTATATATTAGATTTTCACTGTCAACATAAAAGTTTAGAAGTTGGTGATCGAAAAGTTCACTGCCAACATTTTGATTATTCAACTTTTTTTTTTGTATTTTGGAGACAAAAGTTAGTGAAAAGTGAGTCAAATTTTGGTTGCTAATTGTAATGGTGTTGCAAGCTTTTGTGTAGAACATTCCATTTCAACGTTAGAAGGTCAATTTATATATGAAAATAAATAGAGGTATCGATTTAGTCCGTTAGTTTATTTCTGGTTCGAACCAAATAATTCAGTTTAATTCAATTCATTTGACTTTCATTATTTTTTTTTCCCTAAATTGATTATGTTACAACCTTTTCATTTTCAGATTCTATCTAATGTAGTTGATTGAAATTTTAGATTAGCTTAGTTAAACTGCATTTGTCTTAAGGTATTTTAGTTTAACCAATATCAAATAAAATTATTATTCTTTGCTTACATTTATATATACACGAAAGTTGATTATTATTATTATTATTATTATCAATTTTCTTCCCTAGTAAAAATACGAAGATGATATTCGTATGTCATTTGTAGTATTTTCTTAGAGTTTATTACAATGTACAGAGTATAAATTTTACGAAATATGAATGAGTTTTTTTCAATGAATATTTATTCTCTCCGTCCCTAAATAGAGTTCTCATTTTTCCATTTATGTATGTCCCAAATGGATTTCCCTTTTCCTTATTTGGTATGGGTCTATCAATTAAAATATTATATGTAGCTTTCACTTTTTATTATATTACTCACTTCCCCATAAACAATATGACTTTGTAAAGTGACCCACATTCTCTCTCCTCAATAAACTATTGATTAATAGTGTAGCAATTTCAAATTTTAATTCTGATTTAATACAACTAAGGACCCACTTATGATTTCTTTTTAATACTTGTGCCCAAAAGAAATGAGAACTCTATTTGGGGACATGATAGTAGTTATCTATTATCATCAGGTTGTAATTATGGTGACTCATAATTTTCATAATATTAGTTACATTTATTACTTACTGTAAAATAAGGTACCTTTTGGAAAATTTATCTACCACTTGGCAATGATAAAAGTTAGGATAATAATATTTGAATTCAATATATGTTTGCTATGTCTTTCAGAGTAATTATGTAATATATCATATACGTATAATGCTAATAATAATACCAAGCTAAACTTTGCCTAGTGGTTAGGATTGTGCCTTCCAACCTTTAGGTTGTGGGTTCAATTCCCACAGGGGCACTTTGAGGTTAGAGATTTCGCTTATCCTCCGCCCTTACTATGAGTGATTATATCATGTATATATAAGGGTAATAATAAAATAATATCATGTAATTTTATCTGTTCAATATATCTTGGGTGGATCGGGTTTACAATAATTTATTGTTTACCCAAACTTAATTTATTACACAAGAACTGACTATATCAGAAAAAAAAACCCAACTATATCATAAGAAAACTGACTATGTCAGAAAATTGACTATATCATACAAAAAACTGACTATATAAAAGGTGATTATATCATATAAAAACTGACCATATCAAATGAATACTGACTATGTCGAACAAAAATAGACTATATTATATGATTTTCGGTGCACAATAAGTTATTATAAACCTGTTTCATTCAAGTTTTTTTTTTAAATCTTTCGGAGTGTTACATTTTCGGATCTTTTGCATAAAAAAAAACCTTAAACTACATAGGTATAGCCGTATAGGCGTATAGTCATATAGTATAATTATACAACACCCTCACGATTGACGGTGCCCAACTCACGCAAATTCCTTTAGAACCTCTCAGCTTCCCTCACTCATACGCAAATTCCAAGGCTCGAATTGCAGAAGCTCGTTCCAGGTTCTTGTTTTGTTCCTTAGACGATTTTTGTTGTGATTTTTGGTGTGGAATTGCGATTTTTAAGATCTGCTTCATGTGATTATTCATGCGATTGGTCATATATGTTATTTCATGTTTTTAGGGATAATTTACATGTTATAAACTTATGATTCGAATTTCTAGTATAACTTCTTAATTCATGTTTGTTTCATGGAACTAAATGATAAGAAAATTTATGTTACAATGTGTAGATGCTCATATTTGTGTTCACTTGTTCTTGTTTAATTTCATCAGATCAAATTTTCAAGTGTTGTGGCTGGAAATCAGGAATGAATGACCTGTCATCCCTGGGCCCAGGGCGGCCGCCCCTCCTGCCCTAGCTCAGGGACGGGCCTGGTTCCATGGTATGGAGATCAATGAGTAGGTATCTAGTAACCGAAGTGACGTCAAGAACCTTCTCCCAATGATTCATGATTGATGCGACGAGAGGAAGATGTGAATGGTGATGCGTGTTGAAAGCTAAATATTCTAAGAGAAATACTTATTCAAGGCGTTTTCGATGGGGTTGCATTTGTGGAAAAGTTTGGGAAAAATGTGGAGTCTTTTTAAATCTCAATTAATTTGGGGATAATTGGCTTGGTAACTTCAACCTTGGGAATCAAATTTACGGTCCTTTGAAGAGGGGAGAGGAGGAGTTAAGAGTTAGCGCATTTGGGGAGAATGGGTCGTGGGACTTTGGAAAAATTCTTTTCACCTCCCGGAGGAGCTTAAAGACCGATGCTTGACGGTTAGAGTTACCCAAAATACCCCTGATTTCATCTTCTCAAATCTCTCTTACAATGGAAAATCTAATCTATACAAATATATTAAAAGGCGTTCCTATCAAAGAAACGGGACGGTGCCACGTGGCACTCTTCTGAAGCTTCTAATACACATGTTTATGATCTCAATCAAAAATATTAATAATGTGTAGTTACTAAGATTCGAACACATGACATTTGAAATGAAATGTGAGAGTTTAACCACTAATCCATTACAATTTCATTGCTTAATGTTGCAAAGTAAAACATAATAAAGTCTTAATATTATGTATAATTATAAAACATGTGGACAAGCTTTTTAATCTTTAACCTTTTTATTAAGTAATAACATTCTCTTACGCCCAAATTCCATTGAAATTGTTATTTTTATCCCCAATTCCTTAGAAGTTTTTTTCAAACAACTTATCATGTCATAAACGTACATTTTTCAATTTCGCACTAGATAGAATATTACGAAAAGCTAATATAATCAATTATGAAATTTATGAATAATAATATATTTGATAATTGTAACTGACCCGGGGCATCGCCTGTGCCAAAAATACTAGTTTAGCTTTAAAAAAGCGTTTGAAATCTTGAACGAAAATGACAATTTACAAAATTGGGATGTGGAATGGGTATGGAAGATTAAAACCCTTCCACGCATAAAATTCTTCATCTGGTTGGGTTTGTTTGATAAATTGCCTCACAATAAAGCGTAGTTTGTAAGGTCGATCGTTCCTTCTGAAATATGTGCCTGCTGTCATATGTTTGTGGAGGACTCTATCCATGTTCTTCGTGATTGTGCAAAGGCAAGAGAAATCTGGGATTTATTTAACGTAAATCAGACGTTTTACAATCAATCCCTCCATGTTGGCTCCGTGGAAACTTCCTGGTTAGTAACCAAAATTCTCCACCCCATCAAACTGAAGGAATTGTGTCCTTGACTCTAATGCAATTACTAAATATAACATGGATCATATTATGGAGATAATAAATTCATTAAATTGGGTCGTCTATACGTCTTGCTAGAGGATGCTATAGAACTTCAGGTTTAGTAAATAATAAACATGAAGCCCAATTAGATGGATCCTACAAGGTCACACTTACACAATCTGGATCAATAAAAGAATGACCTAGAGCCCATGTAGGACTCTGGGGTTGGCCGGCCAAGGAGAAAGAAAAGGAGAGGACTCCTAACCTAATTAGTTCATATAATTAGGTGTGGGGTGAGAAAATGAAGCAGTCAGTTTATTCTCTCATTATTTTCTCTCTCCTCTTTTCTCTCTCTTTCAAAGCTACGTAATACTGCTCCAAGAAATAGAAGAGTCTCTCTTCCTTCCAACTAGCATTGGTGGAGCATTGATCTGGATTCATGGACCTAGTAGAGGAATCTCAATTGCGGTTCTATCTCCGGATCTCGAAGAGCTTTGTGGAAATCACGCGTCAAAGGTTAATTCTTAACTATTATGTGATCCTTGAATGTATATGCATGAGATCCTGTTTTAAGTGCTTATGAATATGATTCATGAAATTCCGCTTAGAGTACTTATAATCCTACAGTAGTATCAGTTTTAGCCTCTTGCATATAAATTTTAGGTCATAATAATTAGATTTATTTTGATGTGTTCATGACTAATTTTAATTTGATTAAGCGGAGGAATTGAATTATGGAATGAATAATTAATTGGAATTGATTAAATGGAGATTTAATTGCTTAATTTTTCAATATAAAGTGTCCGAATTTTTTGAAAATTCAACCCTAATTTTTTCGAAATTTAAATTCTGATTTTAGATCTCTAAATTTCGAATATTAAGTTCATGTTATTAATCTGATTTTCATGTTTAAATTTGTTTATGTATGAAAAATTAATTCATGTAAAAAGCGTTTTATATGAATTAGAGATTAATTTATGTGAATAACCCTAAAATTAATTAAAATTGAGATTTTGATTTAATTTTCTGAATTAGGCATAAAAGAGTTTATGTTTAATTTAATTAAGATCACTAAATTAATTTTACAAATGTTATAATTTTAATTTCCTTCAAATAAAAAAAAAATTAAGGAGGGAGGAAGAGGAGCGGCCACGGCCGGTGGTCGCTCCCGGGTGGTCTACCGTCTGTACGACGGCGAGGATAGAAAGACGATGGCCGGGCGATCGTCGAAGGCCGGTGGTGGCGGCAACGACGCTGCGACGCACGTTCGACGTGCGCAGCTAGCCGTGCTGCTTCGGGCGCTGGCGCCGGCAGGTTGTTGCCGGGTCGGCTCGACGTGGGTGGCCGATTTTTCGCCGTGTATCTTTGGCGTGGAGTTGGGACTGGCGGCCCTTTGTCTTTGGTGCGGTCGTGGCCTCCACGGTACTTTTTCAAAATTTTTTTTTTTTTTCTTGTTTTTAAATTAAAAAAAAAAATTTTGGATATAAACTGGCAGCCGAAACTGGGCAGCGAGTATCTTGAATAAATTTTATTTTTTTTTAAATTTTGTAAAACAGAATTTTGAAAAGATTAAGCAAATTCCAATTATATTAATTATGTTATTTTGACTGGGTCATAAATTCATTCCATAATTTGATTCTTTAATCTATTTAAAATTAGTAGGTTAGATTTTCTAGGATATAATCTTTATGTGGTTAGGAATTACTTAAATATTTTATCTACTTGCTATAATTAAGAATATTTGATATTTTGATTGATGGCAAGAATAATATGTGATATTATGATGTGGCATATTATATTTGATATAATTGCTATGAATGACTAGTATGGCCCAAATTTAAGTTAGAAAATACGATCTGCGTATCGTGATGTATTCTTGTAATTTAATACGATCTGGGTATCGTTAAGTATTTTTGTAATTTATTTAATTTATATATTATTTAAATTATTTTGATACTTATGTAATCCAAAGACGAGCCCATCAAGAGAAGGCCCATGGCTAAGATGGATGGAGATCCATGAAGAGTCCAAGGAGGAGCCCATGATGCTTAGTTCTTAGGATTAGGGGCCATACTAGATCATATTTATTTTTTGCATTTTATTATTATTTAAAATGCTTATAAGTTTATTGTATGTTGGTTATCAATGCGCTAGAGTTCACTAATTCATAACAACAAAATAAACTTAGGTCCCGCAAATATTAAGGTTAGCTTTTCCAAACATAAAGTGCTTATTAACCCTTAATTAATAGTAATAGGTCATGCCTCCACTGGGTATTATCATTAATTTTGGGAGATAAGGTAAAATTGCGAATTTTACTACTTAGTTTGGTTATCCTTAACAAAATCATCAAAAGCGTTTTGGGTTTTGAAGCAAGAGATAGTTAAGCATGCAATGTTTACCAATCTAAACAAGAATTATAAATTGTTATAATTAGTAAAAGAGTTTACTTACCTTGAGAATGTAACGTTAAGATAAGGCCTCCGTCTGCTTAGTGTTGCATGTTGATAGGATCTTGTAATTACTTATTCAAATGGGACATTAAAATTGAATAGGTGATCAACCTAGAAACCTTTGCATGTTTTAGGTTGTTTTATAAACATAATATTGAACTTTGCTTTTATTCTGTCTGTAGATACTATGTCTAACAACAACAACAACTCTGTTTTCAACATTCGTCCTTTCCTTGAAAAGGACAGGCTGAATGGTGAAAATTTCATCAACTAGGAAAGAACCCTAAGACTCGTATTGAGGTCTGAGGGTCGAGAGGATGTCTTAGAAACCCCACTTCCTGTGATTACCGATGAGTCGTCCGGGCCGACAAACGTCGTGCTAAGCAGGCCAATGATAGGTCTGTACCGATCACTTGCTTGATGATAGCAGCCATGGAGCCGGACCTCCAAAGGAGGTTCGAAACCAAGGATGCTTATACCATCATGCAAGAGCTGCGGGCTATGTTTCAAATACAGGCCCGAGTTGAGCGGTATGAGACCAATAGGGAGATACTAGAATGTCACATGAAGCCGGGTCAAGCTGTTGGTCCCCATGTTTTCGCTATGATGGGTCTCTTCGAAAACATGGAACGACTTGGATTCCCTTACAAGGTTGAGTTGGCTACTGACATTATTCTCCACTCATTGCCTAACAACTTTAATCAGTTCAGGATGACCTTCAACATGAATGAGTCTGAAAAGACTTTGCAAGAGCTGCACGGGTTGTTGGTCAATGCTGAGAGGAATATCCCTAAAGAACCAAAGAAAGAAGTTCTGATGGTTCAGAAGGGAAAGGGTTTTAAGAAGAAATGGGCAGGAAAGAAGGACAAAGGCAAGCAAGTTGTCGTTGTTGCTGAAAAACCTAAGCCAACCGCAAAGCCAAAGGTGGCCGCGGAAAGCAAGTGCTTTCATTGTCACAAGATAGGACACTGGAAGAGGAACTGCCCGCTATACTTGGAAGAAAAGAAGTCTGGGGCTTCCACTTCAGGTATATTTGTTATAGAAATCAATTTGACTTCTACTTCTTTATGGGTATTGGATACCTTGTGGTTCTCACATAGTTAATGATGTGCGGGGACTAAAAGAAGTAGGAGGCCGGCAAGAGCTTCGCGTTGGAAATGGAGCACGGGTTGCTGCACTTGCCATAGGAAGCTACAGTCTGCATTTGCCATCTGGCTTTGTTCTAGAATTAAATAATTGTTATTTTGTTCCTTCTATAACTAAGAACATAATTTATGTTTCTGTATTGGATTCTGAAGGGTTTTGTTTTGAAATTAAGAACAAATGTTGTTCCATTTCTTACAATAATATGTTCTATGCTAGTGCTAAATTGATAAATGGCTTATATGTGCTTGATAGGTCATTACAAGTCTATAACATCGATAGCAAGAAACAAAAATCAAATGAATCAAACCTAACCTACATTTGGCATTGTCGAATGGGTCATATAAACCAAAAGCGCATCCAAAAGTTACAACAGGATGGTATTCTTCCATCATTTGATTTTGAATCATTTGATGTATGTGAATCATGCTTGATGGGGAAAATGACAAAGTCACCGTTTACTGAAAAGGGTGAAAAGGCCAGCGATCTCTTGGGCCTCATACATACAGATGTTTGTGGTCCTATGAGCACAAAGGCAAGGGGAGGGTTTAATTACTTCATTACCTTCACTGATGATTTGAGTAGATATGGATATGTCTACTTAATGAAACATAAATCAGAATCTTTTGATAAATTCAAAGACTTCCAGAATGAAGTACAAAATCAACTTGGTAAGACAATTAAAGCACTGCGATCCGATCGTGGTGGCGAATATTTGAGCCAAGAGTTTGATGATCATTTGAAGGGTTGTGGAATTCTTCACAATTGACTCCACCAGGAACACCGCAGCTTAAATGGTGTATCCGAAAGGAGGAATCGGACCTTATTGGATATGGTTCGATCAATGATGAGTCTTGCTGATCTTCCGATTTCCTTTTGGGGATATGCTCTCGAAATGACTTGCACACACACTAAACAGAGCCCGTCAAAGGCTGTGGAAAAGACTCCATATGAGTTATGGAATGGAAAAACTCCAAACTTGTCTTTTCTTAAGATCCGGG
>CANSZD010002818.1:0-112203 GCA_947648045.1 Beta corolliflora | reverse complement strand
GTCTTTCCTGTCCCTGGTGGACCAACTAAAAGAGCACCCTTAGGAATTTTTGCACCCAAGTCTTCATACTTCTTCGGATTCTTAAGGAAGTGCACAAACTCCATGATTTCTTGCTTTGCCTCATCACATCCGGCAACATCTTTAAAGTAGACCTGAAATATGGCTCCTAACTTGTAAGCATGAGATAACATGCTCCTCAAACAGAAGGAATAAGTGATCATACAACTATATATATCTGGTATAGCTGTAGCAATTATATGAAGTTATAAATCATACAAATTTCTAAAATAACTATATCTGACCTTATTCTTGGCATTCTTATCCACTTTAGTAATTGTGGCTTTTCCGATGTTGAAAATTCCACGAGCTCCTCCTCGTCCACCACCGCCACTCAACACCTAGCCCACCTTGCATCCTCCTACCCATGTAAAAAAGTGATCCAAGAAGCAAAAGTGTAGGTGCAAATCTCATCAGCTCTTGATACCATACCATTTCATTCATATATGTCACAGGAACATGATCATGGGAGTCGATACCCAATGCTTCCTGTGCTTCCTCCAACTTTTCTTCAAAGGATTCAACACTTCCAATGTTAAAATAATACTTTGTACTGGCCTGAGTGGCCGCGCCCTCTTGGAGGTGCACCACTTGCAAGGCCCTTGTACCTCATCGTTGTTTGTATGATCCCGTGGTGAGCTTCTCACATAAACTTTAGCAACTGATTTATTAGAAACGACTATATGATCAACTAGACCAGGTTCCAGAAGCTTATTTTTGAATTCTTGGAAACTTATCTGCAACAAAACCAGACCAGCAATCATGAGAAAGTAGATTAAAATTATGAGATTAGAAATAGGGATGAAAAAGAATCAGGTGCACGATCATTAAATAGCAGAGCTTCAATCACCCAATTCAAGCATATAGCAAATGAAAGACAAACCAAGTATAACATAAGATAAATTTAAGGAACTAAAGCACAAAATAAACAATATGATACATGAAACCAGTAGCCAGGATAGTCCAAAACTACTCTCATGCAAAATGTTCTAGACAAGAGCAGCAGGTGCATGTAGAGTTGATGCTAAAGGAGCACCAGCATGAGAGGAAATAATTTAATCTGAAAACACTCTGTAATCTGTAAAAGCATTCATATGAGACAACATCAGTATTCAGTGCTCACACCAAATAAATCCAGGATGGGCAAAGGAAATTTCATAAGAGAAAACATTGACACACTCTGGATTGGAATAAAAAGATATCTGCTTCCTCCACAACAATTATGACTATATCTATGTCTTTTAATTGCCCAACAGCCCAACTTGTTAGTAAGCAAAAGCCTGCTATGGAGCCACCTTACCTTACAGGGGATACTTCTATCATGTAATTAACGGCACAGTAAGTAAATGAAGCTAAAATGTCGTCGTTTAACTATCAATATAGACATAAAGAAAAACTCATTTGCATCAGGGCGAAAAGGGTTGCAATACTGCATATTTTTGACAAAGAGAAATTCCACCATTACTAGTCATATTTTGTTAACATCATGATAATTTGAACTGTAAACATTCAATAACTCTATTTTAGCATGTTATCCTACCAATTGGCCTCCTGTCATCAGGGTAAAGGACAAACACAAAGTTCAATTTTTGCTTAGACTCTCATTATGCACATGGAGCGTCAAAGTAATTCATTGGAGATTTGAAGTTAGCTGTTAACACACACAGATACCAGCTGTGCCTTAAAATTTAAATGAGTCATTTCATAGACATAAACTCTAACTCTTGCATTAAAGTTGAATTATGAAATCATTTTAGTATCCAGCAAAAAAGCGAAGTAAAACTCTAATTTAACATAATCATAATATCATATGTAAACAATTGTAAAAGTCATTTGGCAATTCACCTGCTGTTGTTCACGAGGACTAAATGAGAATGTTGAGAGGAAAAGCCCGATCATTAGAAGAGGAGTGAGCAAACTCTGAAACTGCTTCATGAATGTTTCTTGAAAATTTCCTTGATCCTCGGTATTTGAGTTTGATTCCTCTGAAAATTTAAAATAATAGAGAAGTTAGAGAAGCACAGGATTGGCATGTCTTATGTTTCCTACCCCAACGAGGAACTCGGTCATTTAATAAAACTAAACATCATGTTATATTTAAATTTCAGAAACTTAGTAGCTTTTACTAAAGCCCGTATCTCATTCGATTACATCTCCTCTTCCTCCTCAAAAACACTATGTTCAGATTGTTCAATCATACCATAAGCCATTTTAAATTCAATTTAGCTCAGTGCATTGGATATCACGTAAGGTATACTGTAAATACGAAGAAGTCTGCAAAGATGTGATCAGCTTCCTATGGCAAAAACAGTCAATAATGCAATTGATAAAAGGAATCTGATTCACCTAGCTCAAGTTCCCTTAAGCGTCAGTATCCCAATCCCTAGCTTTTATTCAGCTCAAAAAAAAATTCGCATTATATGGAGGTTATAGACAATCCATCAAGAAGCTTTTGGTCATAAAATACTGAACCTGTTAAGACTATTAAGTATTAACTTATTCAGGTTCTACCTAGACATTCCAAGAGAGAGCAGCAAAATAGGACGAGGCTAACATATATTGAAGGGAGAACTTCCTAAATTCACAATGACAATATGAACTCATTATATCCAGGGTACTGGGTAAAATAAAGAAAGTCCAGATTCCAGAAATAACTACAGAGTAGAGAGTAGAGACAGTTAAACGAGATCCTCTCAGAGCAAAGTAGTCAATGCTATGAATTCCTTAGTGTCCAACACCTTTCCTCTCATAACTTATTCAGGTATTTATGCTAACCACTCAAGTAATATGATTGTGGAGCCATCCAACCCACAAAAGACACAATCTTATACTGCCAAGAAGCTGTTAGCTCTTCTATTTCACTCACATTGCTAAGATTGATGTCAAGCTATCACTTCTAAATTATAATGTCAAATCTTCACAACCAATCATTCTCAAAAGCTAAAGCATACGATTCTAACGCAATCCTAAACAATCACTTATTAAAAACTTCAATTTCTTAGGACACAGCTATATGTTAAATTGTAAAGATTGTGTCCTACACTACAAGGCTATAACTCTGCCAATAATCTTCATCAGGAACCAATCGACAAGCGTAACAGATTAATACTTCGCAGAGTTGTCTAAACAAGGTCTTTAGCTACCTTCTACATTGCAATGTCTTTAATGTTTAAATGTAACTTTAACACCTATACTCAATCCCCCAAAACAAGCATCATCAAACCCATGAAGCAACTTCACAAAATAAAACTAATTTACCTTTTGACTCGGATTTCTGCTCCTCCGTTTTCGGAATTTCCTTCTTCTCCTTTGGATAAAAGTTTTCATAGTCTACAAACATTCAATCAAAATTGAAAATTAAACCTTATTGGGCACAAATCAAAAACTTCCACAACTAAAAATTAAATAACTTCCCAAAAATAATCAAACGAAGAACTCACTCTTTTTCTTAGGTGCTTCACTGGAGAAAAACCTACAAAATCCAGGATTTGCAAGAACATGTTTTATATCAGATAAATAATCCTTATTCTGAGCTCCAATTGAAGCCAAATAACTCCTCAGAAACCCTAAATTAGGATCAAATTGATTTACAGAGGAATTAACGTATGACGCTCTTAATAAACTTTCATCAAGTAACACCGGCCTTCCTTTGTAACACCCATTGATGAGATTCTGCAATCAAACCCAAAAAAAAAAAATCGGTTCAAACATTTTTACAATATCAAATCATAGAATTTGCAAAATAAATAAATTAAAAAAAAAAAACATTACCCTTGCTCGAGAAGAACGAGATAAAGAACTACCCAGTTTAGAAAAGATCATATTTTTTAGGGTTAATTAGATATTTTGGAAAATACCCAGATGATGAAATGGATAGATCTAATGAAATTAGGGATGATGTGGAGTGAAAGTTTGTTTTAATGGAAGAGAAAAGTTGGGATTTTAATGGGTGAATGAAATTAAAACAGAAAGGCCTAAAATTTTCATGAATTCATGGCCATGTAGAACTTTTTTTAAAAAAAAAAGAAGAGTAGGGTTTCATATATTCGGCAGTGTTTCTGCAATTAAGAAGGAGGTTTTGGGATTTTTTTTTTCTCGTTCTTTTTTTTTTTTGGGGGGGATTCTCACTTCTCAGGGGTCAATTTCCTCCAATCCGTGGAAAATGATATAAAACAATCTCAGGATAAGAATATTTTTTAAAAATAACAAAATATTTTTTTGGGCCTTTCCTAATTTATTGTAAGTTGGTTGATGAGTATTGACTATTGAGTAGTGTCTAAAATGAGATGATACAACTACAAAATTAAAAAAATATGGAGGAAGTAAGACATATCCAATTTTATAGTCCGTTTATGATACACTCGAGTGTACCATGTTCATGGTACTCACAGAGGCAATTTTGTAATAAATTATTCAAATGAGCAAAATTTTACTCAAATCTAATCACTTATTTTATCAAAAAGTTAATAAATCATTAATTGTTAAAAAAGACAATTAATAATTTATTAGCTACTTTTTGATAAATTTTTACTTCCTCCGGGTTTTTTAATTGCATCATTTTATTTTTGCACTATTTATCAACCAACTTTATTAAGTTATCTCGCATCATTATATAAGAAAAAAAAAACATAGTCAAATGGGTCTTGTTAGATTCTTCTCAATGCAAGGATTCGAAATATCAAATTTTTATAATTTTTACTTATACGCAATTAGAGCTATTGACGTTCAAAGAAGGGTTTCGGCAAACGTGAAAAAAGAAATGGTGCAATTGAAAAAACATAAGAAGTATAAAAATGTTTGTTAGATGTTCAATACTAATCATTTTATTTTCACTTTAGTTCTAATACATACTCGGTTTAGAAGTATGTTAAACAAAATCTACTGCTCACATTAAGGAACTTGATGTTTTTGCAAATTTTCCTAATTTGAGTTATTGTGCCCATTGTTGTTAGAATCGCGATCCGTATCGTAGGATCGTACGATCCTACGATCGTAAGCAGAATCACAATGCTGATAGAATCGCAACAGGATGTGTCAGGATCGTAGCAGGATTTGTAGGATCGTATAGGATTGGACGATCCTAATTTTCACTTAGAATATTGCATGATAGATCAGGATCGAAGTAGGATATGTTAGGATCAAAAGATCCTACTTCTTTACTTATTAAAATGATCCCTAAAGTCCTCTAAAAGAAATGATCCCTAAAGTCCTCTAAAAGAAATGATCCCTAAAGCAACTAACTTTTTCTTTAAGCCCAAAAAATGATAACCCAACTTCATACACGCAAAGATTTCTCTCCTCTAATCTCTATGACTCTTGCGAAGCCAATATTAACTTATAAATATCAATATTAGGTGAGAAAAAAATAGGTATTTAACATCCATATTGTTTCAAAGATGTGTATTCGTTCATTTGGAAGCATTTTTGTTACTTTTTTTTTGCAATTTGGTAGGATCTTACGATCCTACGATCTGATTCTACCGATTTCATCCTACCCGGCCCCTTACCGATACAAAGTGGGATCCCAATCCTAACAACCTTGATTGTGTCAGTTATCCACTTTAAATTTTATTTAAGGAAAAATTTCCCTTAAACTTGTATAAATTGTGCAATTAACATCGGACTTTTATTTTTTTATACCAAATTATTGCAGGAATTATGACGTGGCATCGAACATACCTATTAATATATATTTTATTCCAAACACAAAATAATTTGTCTTATTAATACAAGTACTATACGTTTTATACTCTATGTTGAAAGCCCTAAATCTTGCCTAATGAAATAATTTGTTTATGCTGAAAGCCCTTAATCT
The DNA here is from genome assembly GCA_947648045.1 of Beta corolliflora. Lineage (NCBI taxonomy): Eukaryota > Viridiplantae > Streptophyta > Magnoliopsida > Caryophyllales > Amaranthaceae > Beta > Beta corolliflora. Next base: position 106,331 of record CANSZD010002818.1, on the reverse strand, counting down.
TGCCTAATGAAAATATATTTTTTGGATGTTTTCTTCAATGCAATTGAACGCTTCCATTGGTATACTACTAGTGACCTCTGTTCCACCTCCATGCATGACATAAAATATAGTTCCTATCGTTCCTATATTTGGTACCTAAAGGTACAATAAAAGGGAAGAACAATATGAAACAGTGAGAATTGGTAATTAAAATGAGAACTAAAATATAGTAGACAAGCACTGGAATCACAAGGATTATTGAGAGTTTTATAAATTAGTTACACTTACATTAAATATAATAGAAGATCTTTTAATATTGTTATTTCTTAAGGGACAAAGTGTTGGTAATTTCTTTTTTATATTACCAAATTGGCTAATCGCCCAATAGATAATCGTATCTCATTTTATGAAATTAAAGGATTATTTGTTGTAAAGAAAACCATAGTCCATAAGAACTAGTAAGTACATCATGTGTGTTTTTTTTTTTTGCAACAAAGTACATCATGTGTGAAGTCATATTTTCAAAATCTTAGATTCGCCAAAGCTAGTAGTTTATTCATTTTTTCTTTCTTGTTGCTCAAGTCAGGTGAGCTGGCTAATTGACCTTGCTATTTCTCAGTTCTTATTACCTGCCAGTGAAGTTGGACATTTCAACATCCAAATAAAAAAAAGTCAAGATATATGTGAATGCACCACCTAAATATTATGCTTTTTGATCTATTTCCTGTTATAAGAGGGCATGCAAAGTTGTGTTTTACTATTTTTTTAACAATAAAAGAATATTAAGGCTTGTAAATTATATGCATGATATTATCTGAGATAGAGCAACAACTAATTATTGGAAGGTTCACCTGACATGAATAACCAACCTTGACTCATTTAATCAAAATAATGATACTTTTGTTTCTTATTAAATCTATTAGGCTATGTTTAGTTCACCTTAAATTAAATTTACTGATCAGAACTTATCTGATCTGATCTGAACTTATTTTTTCTGATCTGAACTGATTTGATCTGATCTGAACTTATCTTTTACAAAACATATTATTACTAATATTATTATCACTTTGTATTTCATTACTTGTATTATTATTACTATCATTTTATTACTATGCACAACTTTCAATAATAATAATAATAATAAATAATGATAAATAATAATAATAATATAATAATAATTTTATAATAATAATAATAATAATATAAATAATATTATTATAATAATAACAATAATAATAATAATATAGATAACATAATAATAATAATAATAATAATAATAATAATGATAATAATAATAATAATAATAATAATAATAATAATAATAATAGCGTAATTAGTTTTCTTGAAAAAGAACACATTAGTATATGAACATACAATTAAAAATAAAAGACCAAGGACTCTTGGGTCGATGGTATGAGCCTCCCACATGGGAAGCCGGTTCAAATCTTAGTGGAAGATATATTTCAATATTGTTGTGGGTGGGGGAGGGGGGTTGGAGCTTGTTGGGTCTCTAGGTGACTGACCCTGTGCGAGGGTCTTTCCATAGGAAATTCATCTTACCACGAGGTTCCCGAAAGGGGCCCAAAAAAAATTAAAAATAAAAGAACACACATTTTAGGTAAAAAAAACATATTGTTCATGGTAAAAAAGAGAACATATTGTTCATGTTCAAGGTCCATTAATAATAAGAATTTAGGTAGTAATGAAAAGAACATATAATTATATTAAAAAAAGACCATATACTGAAAGAGCATACAAAATCTATTTAAGGAACACATTTTAAAAATAAAAGATAGATGTTATTTTTATATTGATGACATGTTTGGATTTAACTAACAACATGTTTTTTGTTATATCAATAAATTATTCTTTTTTATTATAAATAAACCTATAAATATATATAATCATATGATCTTGAACAAAATGGTTAAATATTCTTCTTATATCGTTGTCTTGTTCTATATAAACTTTGTTTTTAAAGATAAGTTGAAATCTTTTGTAGGGAAAATTTTGAACGTGACGACAACACCGTTAGGTTATTCCATGCTACTCATGTTTTATATAAACTAGCACTAGTGGAATAATTGCTTATTGCTGCGGTTTTACCCATACGCAGCAATATATCACGTAGAAAGAAAAAGTAAAATATAAAATAAACATATTGCTGCGGTTTCGGCCAAAAACCGCAAAGAATATGGTTTCAACGGAAAATTTTTGAAAAAAGTTGACTTTTGACTGACATATTGCCGCGGTTTGTGGCAAAAACCGCAGCAAATATATTATAATAATAATATTTTAATATATTGTTCAGTTCTTACCATAAACCGCAAAGAATATGTCTGCGCCTGTATATTAAAATATTACTTTTTTTATATTAAAATTTGAACCTATTGTCTGCGGTTCCTACTAAAAACCGCAAAGAATAGGTCGTTTTAAGTATAAAAAAAAATGTACGGCCCAATTAGGGTTTTGTTCCTCTTTTCTTTTAACTCATCACCGCTTTACTATTCTCTCTCTCCCCTCTCTCTCTTCTCTCTCCTCTCTCTTCTCTCATTCGCCGCCTGAAGTCCAATGGGACTTCGCCGGACTTCCCTCTTCGTCGCTGCGGTTCGTCGCTCGTGGCTCGCCGATCCCCGTCGCTAGTGGCTCGCGTCCTTCGTCGCTCGATGGTGTTGGCGAGTCTCCGTCGCGACCACTTCGAATCGGTTCTTCATCTTCATCATCTGTGTCTTTGCTCCACAAGCAAACCGCAACCGACATTTTCAAAGGTTCGTTGCTTTTGCTTAATCGCATTTCCAGATCTGGTATTTTCTCTTTCTCTCTCCTCTCTTTCAATTCATTTTTCCTTAATCGCATTTTCGAATCCGGTTCGTTGCTTTTGCGCTTGTATTCGCATCGATTCAAGTGTTCGCACGAGATCCTGGTTCTCAAAGGTTGAGACACGATAGTTTTTTGGATTTTTTTTGAATCGTTCTCAACTTTTTTTCGGTTTTTTTTTCGTTTTTCTTTTTTTTTTCGGTTTTTAGATCTGTTTGTGATTTTTTGTTTTAGGATTTTTTTTTATTTTTTTCGTTTTTTTTAGATCCGTTTTAGATTTTTTTGTTTTAGGATTTTTTTTTTTTTTTCGTTTTTTTAGATCACTTTCTTATTTTTTGTTTTTATTATAATTTTTGTAATTAGTCATTAAGTTGTAATAGTTGTTTTGTTATTTTTGCTTTTTCATTTTACTTTTTGATCTTTTGTATTATTTATGTAATTAGTTTTTTTTAGCTTTATATATTAATGAAATTCATGTTATTTAATCTTTAGTTTGTCTGCGAATTTGGTAGATAGTGGATGGGTTAGTTGCATGGTTTTAATCTTTCAAATTTAATTGCGAAATTCCAAAAAAAAAAAAAAAATTTTTTTTACTCGTACCCAGACCTATTGCCAGGTTTTGGGCAATAACCGCAAAGAATAAGCTAAGCTATTGCTGCGGTTTTTAGCCAAAACCGCAAAGAATACGTTGTACGTTTTAATAAAAAATAAATATATTCTTTGCGGTTTGGCTAGAAACCGCATCAATATGTTCAAATATTGTTGCGGTTTAAAACCGCAGCAATATACTAATTACCTATTGCTGCGCCCTTTATTGCTGCGCAGCGAAAACCGCCGCAATAGGCCACTTAATGACCGCAACAATAAACAATTATTCTACTAGTGTAGTAACATATAATTTATATTATTCTACCAAAATTGTTGAAAAAAATAAACATCACATACTATTGTCATGTTCGTTACATGTACAACATCAAAAAGAACATCACATATCAAATTATTAATTAGAACAAATATAAAAAAGAACACGTACAAATGTCAAAAGAACATTCTTCTTCTTGAACACAAATAGCTTCAAATAGTGATATCAATGACATTTATAATAATAGCAACGACATTAATAATAATTACCAATATTAATAATTAATAAGTACAACAACGACAATAATAATCTTTTTTAACAAATGTACTAGTAAATAGTAATATTAATAGTAATAGTAATCGTATAAAATAATAATAATAATAATAATAATAATAATAATAATAATAATAATAATAATAATAATAACAAATAATAATTATTACAATAACAATAATTGCATTAGTAATACTAATAATTATAATAATCATGATAATAATAACAATAATAATAAGTTTTTAAATATAAGCATAATCTGAACTTATCTGATATGATCTGAACTTATCTGATCTAATCTGAACTTATTTTTTCTAATCTGATCTGGTCTGATCTGATCTGAAATAAGCAAAAATAAGGTGAACTGAACATAGCCTTAGAAGGTTCAACTGACATGAATAACCAACCTTGACTCATTTTATTAAAATAATGATACTTTTATTTCTTATTAATCTACATAGGTTGATTATCACACTTGTCAACGCAAAAACTTTTCCCAATAACATCTCTAGTTAGGGAAAGTAAAGATTGTTGAAAGTTGATATTTCAAAATTTATGTTGACAAATTTAACAGGATACTACATGAACTATATTTTTCCTTTACGTATAAATCACAAATGACGGTCGAAGTAAAATATGTAAACAATGTCAAAGTAAAAAGTGTGTAAATAAAAAAAACGGAGTGAGAACCAAGCTTAAATGACGTGGAGATTATCCTAACTTTTAAAGGATCGTCTCAAAATAATCTAAACTACTATTTTTTTTATACCTTTCTCAATTCAGCTTGGGTCTATAATATACACACAAAAAAAAAATTATTGAAAGATTAATTATTTTAAAAATATTCATCCAAAAGTTGGCATTTAAAAAATAGGAAAAATCTAACAATCCCAACTATAACCGCGTTGCTTTAAAAGGTTCCGACTTTTAATTATCACTTTTAATTATCTCATTGCAGTCCCAATTTTTGAGGTTCTCTTCCTAGAATGATCGTTGACCTTAAATAATTTGCTAAATCAATCAATTAAAACACATGACATTCATTCAATAACCCTTAATATAAATTAACTAAAGCTAATGAAAGAGTTTAACACGTTATAATTAACCGATTTAGTAAGTTAAGGTGAAGGACTCTTCTGGGAAGTTAACCCCCCAAAGTTGAGACATTTTAAGTAAATCGGCCATAGTTAAAACTGGTAGTGTCAATTTTTCCAAAAAAAATATAAGCGGAAGTTGTGAACTTGTGATTATGTATCTCTATGGCTTAGCCATTGCCTATTTACATTACCCCAAAATGAATAGGGTGATTGGGTGAGTACATCATTTTTGAGCTCAAAAACTTGGGCTACTCAGAGCATGAACTTGGCCTGGTTTTGTAGTTCACTTGGATCCATCTGCCAATAATATTTCTCTTCTAAGTTCTAACTTCTTCACCTGCTAAAAAAAAGTAAGAACACCATTTTTCATGTTTATCGTTTTCTCGTTTTTCTTTCCTTCTTCAGGGTAATTTGCCACTGAAATTCTGCTTGCTATCATTCTCTCTCTCTCCCCTACAATGGGTACTCCGTCAGCGGCTTTATACTCTACTAAATACCCTCTAAGTTTCCATTTAAGTGCCAAAATTTCAGCTAGGCATTTCAACAAACACCTGGTGTGCAAGAAACAAACTTCCGTTTCTTTTCCCAGTAGCACGGTAAAGTTGTCAAATTTTTCATCTTTGGCATTAAATTCAGCTAATATTAGGCGTACCCATTTGCTTCAACCTATCAAATGTGCGTATTCTGAAAACCCCACTTCAAAATTTCATCCCCAAGTGCTGTTTGAGAACCTCAAGAACTTGTCATTTGATTCAGTTAAAGAATTTTTATCTGGGTTAACTCCTATTGATGTTTGTAAGTGGGTAACAATTGCTGCTGTCCCTATTGCAGTGACGAAATGGGTAGTTAATTTGGTGTTGAATCCCTTTTTTGGATGTATTTTAGTTGGACATGGTTGTTTTGGCCATGGTTTGTGGCAATTGGGGTTGGGATTTATGGGTTTTATTGTTTTCGAAAGCATTTGCGTGGCGAAGCTAGTGAAATTGAGCAACTTGCCATTGTTACTTCTGCATTCACTTGGTTAACACTAGTTCCACCAGCATATTTCAATGGGTTTCTAGAAGGATGGCCCTTTGTGTTCTTCTTTGTTTATCACTATTTCTTCTTCTTTAATGTGAGCATTCGGAAGCGACTTTATGGTGATTATTATTCAAAGCCACATGATCCTAAGTGGGATGTGAGTGTTCCAAGCTGGTACCGGGTTTTGTTCGGTGTAGGAGTTATGGTTGGACATTGGCTTGCAGCATTTGAGGGGCCAGAGTTGCAACTTATTCCTGGGGGATGGAGCAATGTTGGGATTTGGGGTTTGATAATGGCCACGCTTTTTATGCATTATAATGCTTCATTATACCTAGCAAATTACTCAGAGAAGGTTGTAGAGCCGACTTCAGTTGTACAATTTGGGCCATTTAGATGGGTTCGACATCCCATTTATGCATCCACGATGCTTCTGTTCGTCTCATATTTTGTGTCACTCCGGGCTCCTGTGAGTTGCTTATACATAATTGGTGTTTGCGTGATGTATTATAATCAGAAAGCGAAGTTGGAGGAAGAGTTGATGTTGGACACATTCAGAGAGAGCTATCTGGAGTACATGAGCAAAGTTAAGTACAAATTCATCCCTTTTGTTTACTAGATACAGCTTCTGACTCAGTTATTGAGTAAGGTGTTTGTGAAACTTGATAGCTGGGAACATGAAAATCTATAGTATCCTTAATCATGCTCTGATTTTGATGATTATTTGTTTTTGATGATTTTGTGTTAGCTAGACTCGCAACACTCTCATGTTATGGTTTCTCTGATTGAGTAACCAGGATGTTCATTTTGCAATGTTCAATCTGCTTCTACTTCATCAGTCTTAGAAACTTTCAAGGCATGAAGAGAGATACATTGTTGAAAGTATTCTATGTTTTTTCATGGCTCAAAACATAAGTGTCAAAATATAAATTAAAGATTTTATTATTACTTATGTGATGTGTGCTTGTCGTTTTTTCTTCAATGATGGTGACCTAATTACTCCTCCAAATTGCCTAGCCCCCCCCCAATAGGTATCAGTCAGATCTGTCTGAAAATTTAATTTGGACTATTGGACATGCGGAGTTTTTATGTCCAAGGTCAATCTGCAAACATTGTTCAGTTTCTGATGCAATAAAATACAGTTTCTTGTATCCATTTTCTGCTGTTTGAGACAGAGTATACTCCCATATATACCACACCTTACATCATTGAGCTACGGTACTCGTCTTAGCTTTTAGCCAACCCTCCAATGTGTCCTTGCTTCTCCCTATTTGCTGCCTCTTTCATTTTCATCTCTCCTCCTTAACTCGGACCACTTGGCCAATTTGCACCTTAGATCAGGGTGTTGTTGACTGTCTTGATTGTTGATCCTCCATTCCATGCGGTTCTGTCACCATATTTTTGCTCTCTGCTCTTCGTCAAATCATTGCTGTTTTTAGGTTCTTACATGACCACGCCAGTCGTTTCATCTTTGTTTTCCCCACATATATAGACTTTAGTTGGAAGCTAAATCCTGCAGGATACTTTAACATTTAGGTCAACTTGTAGAATTTAATGATGCCTGTTTCCTGGACTTGCTGACCTGTTTCTGATGGCAAGTGCTTAGTTGAGCACTTGAGCTACTTAACATTCAGGTCAACATGTAGAATTTAAGGACTAGATGCAACAGCATTATGTATGAGGTTTGCAGCAGTAGATCTTAATTGAGCTTGTTTAATAAGAAAACTTTTTTTTGTGTGCAAAAAACAAAGCATTTGAATGTTCTTTTTTCTAAGCACAGTCTTATACACACACTGATGCATGCACGTCCCCCCTACATGCATATGGTGGAGGTTTGGTGCGCAAAAATCAATATGGAAAATAGAATCCTTCCATGATATAGCTTATGGTGCCCATATTTTTGGATTTTGATGGCATGTTCAAAATGAGGAAAGATGGTTGATGCATTATTTATGTTTGCATGAGACTGTACGTTGTATTCGTGAAACTATTGTTTCTTTTTTTGTCTACCTTACTTGGTGTCAATTAGATGAAATTGAAGGTTCTCTGTTATGTGTCTTTTTTTTAGTTGAGTACTTGGTTGTACAAAATAATGGGCAATAACACATACAAAACACTACACTAAATCTTCATTCGAGAACTTCATGGGCTCAAAAATGGAAGAAAATCATTGGGGAGTCTGACTCAAACACTTCTCAAAAGCCTTAAAACCATTTTCGCAAAACTTTCTATTGTCCTGCCAATCAGCAGTTCACTTCTAATACTATCATTTAAGTTTCATTAGTATTTTCACTAAGTTTCTTACATGAAGTCTAATATCAGTTTAGTACAGAACTAACGTGGACTTCATTTTAAAACACTCAAGTTCCAAAAGCCAATCAGCAGCAACATCCAAATAAAGTCTTTAACTAGTTTCAGATTGCAGTTTCATGTCAAGTAATACGAGTTCTTAGCATCACAAAATTATGAACTTTTGCCACAAATTAGTTGGAAGAGTATTTGTTTAGTTCCCAGCTCATTTTTTTTGTTAAGTTGACACTACATTGTAGACTTTAATAGATTGGGTTTTTTTTATTGTCATGTAGATTTCAAATGACTCCAGCTTGTATGGATAATCAAAGATGCAGTGTACTGTGTAACATCCTAAGCACTAACTATTAAGTCAATGACATGATTTTCTTAACAGCTTGTTGCATCCATGTGATTGAAATTTGGTAGAAATTCATTAGTCTCTTTGTTCCATATTAAAACTTCATTTTTACCATTTTGGCAATTGGATTTACAAAAAGTAGTTTTCACACTTCCTTTTTAAGTTAAGTTAATCCGGATATTACTTTTTCCTTTTTCCTTTTTATATGCCCTCTACCCATTATATATTTATTTTGCTTCTCTAAACTTTCTCTTAATTATTTTTTACTCTCTAATTCTTTCAACTTGCTATTTTACGTTAACTATTTCTAAATACTAATCTCCGTGCTCAATCCAAATGTTAAATTTATTACGAGCCGAACGGAGTATTTAGTTTCATTGTCTTGTGGTGTGGACATATCAGACTTAAATGCACAAAAATCACTAGGGATAGAGAAACTGAGCCTGTGATCTTGATTTGTGTTCATTTTCAATAATTTGTTGAAAAAAATCTGCCATTTTAACTTGTAACAAATGTGATTTATATCTAGTACAATTATTCTTGCAACTTTGGGCCCCGTGAAATTATCATGTCGATGAAAGCCTTTATATTGTTAGGTTGTTGTCTATGTTTCAAATTAAGTGATCAAGGCTTTTGCCACATGAATCCAAAATAAACCAAGCCTGGTTGCCACTAGTAGTGGGCTTAGTTACCTTTGGACTCTCTTATGTGTAAGTCATATCCTCCACTCACCCTCAGACCCCTCAATTACTATTGTAAGAGTCTAGACTCTAGAGTCCATGTGAGAAAGAGAGAATAAAAAATTCAAAGGATTACTTTATCTCCGATGATTTGATATTCTATCATTTCATTAAATTATTGGTTGCAAACTTGCAATGATCCCTGAAAAGTTATAATACCTGTCCTAAATCTGGCATGAGTAACCTGAATTTTACAAATCACAACTGCGCTAACTTTGGCGTAACATGGTATACTTTCCTCTGGTGTAATCTGTGCTTTGTAACTGTCTTCCACCAAATACTTTATGCCTTCTTCTCAAGATATGCTATATCTTCATTTTGCCTCCTATTACTTTGAGATTTTGGCATCAACATTACCTTCGCCCGATTCTGACTAATGGTTGGATGGTATGTTGACATTGGCCATATATATTTTGGCTACATATTTGCTTGGTAAAAGAGTCATACAAGTACTTTCAGGGTCCCTGCTGTATGTGGCAGGATACTTTGTCTCTGATGTTATATTTTGGAAAATTTGTGTGGTCCTTTTTCTTGTTCGCATCATAGGGATAAGGGATCTCTAAATTTGGTTAAATCTGATAACTTCTCTCCTTTTGCTTGTAATTGATCTCGGTTAATGGTGGTTTTAAACATGTGCAAAAAGCTACTGTTCTCTGTGTTTATGGTAGATAACTCTAGAGAGGTGTCTGAAAACTTGTGCCAGCATGATTGTTTATGCGCCTACCTTGCCAGAAATCGTAATTTATTTATTTTTACTTGGGAAGGGGAGGGGGTTTCGGGGGGAGTGAAGAGACTACACAAAGGTGTAGAGCAAATGAGAGTGACATTTTTGTCATTGTATCAGATTTTTTTGATCCATCATTGTGATTCCTTTTTTCTCTAGACGTGTCATTTACATTTTTGATACTTTGGTAGATGAAACAGAGACCCTTTTTTTTTAGCAAAATATATGTTGTACTGATAAAATGTGGAGAGCTTTGGCATAATGTTAAAGGTCCATTCAGTTGTAAATGGACACCAGAGGTTCCAGCCTGGAACCAACTTTATGTTATGCATGGTAGGCGATTTGTGTACAGTTAACTGCTCTCTGATGCTGATTGTGGGGGCAGCCTTCAGGTTCTGTATTTGTCTTGCATCTTTGTGGTTACCACTGACCTCAAATTTGGTTTTCCGTGCTGCATTCTCATGAATTACGCATTTATGTGCGCGTATGGATGTATTAGTTTACATCATGCACAAACAAACAACAGGTTTTGTCCTGATTTCTAGAGGGGCTGTGTTTGGCTATGTGGTCAATAAGCTAGCAGTATTCTTCAGCAGGAAAATCTTATTTCCATATCATATGCATTTTAATCTTTAGATAAAGAGATTTTGTTTTTGGATAGTTGCAGTTACTGCTATTCTGATAGCGCCATAACGGACACCTTGTATGTTGCCAAAGACAACTCGTTGATGTTTTCTTAGCTGAGGTAGGAATATATTACGGAGTCTATTCGATAGTGACTTTACTTGTTTCTATGTATCAATATCTATTGATCCTTGTGGTCACTGTATACCCTTTGATACCCCTCTCATAACCCGAGTTGTCGCTGCAGTTTATGTCGATTGTGAGAACATAGAACATTGGTTAGTTATGACTTATGAGTAGCTTTGTTTATATGCCTACAGAAAAAGGTTAGTCAAACTGCTAGAGATTTGGGTAAGATTGAACAGTTTAAGCTGAATAGGCAACTTATAAGCAGCCAAAATCTCTAAATGATAACTACTTCGGCTTGACTGTCAAGAGTGGAGGGTCACTGTCTTTATTCTGACAATTCAAGGCTGTTAATCATCATCTTAGAGTATTTCAAGCTTCACTATGTTGGGGTTCATTCTGAAATTTCTTGATGACTAGAGATCTGGATTTATGTCACGTCGTTTCGATAATAATATGTAATGTTTTGGATATTAAATTTTGTTATTCTTGGATGCTTGACATTCACTGATCCATGAAAGTCTGTCTGAGTCTGAAGAGACTGATATATGATGTTCTGTTCTGTAGAGTAGTTTTTTTTGTTGAGTTCAATCTTTTTACTGAACTGTTCAAAATGAAGATAGAGGGTAATTTTGGAATTTAGTTTCGGAGTGGGCCTCACCATCCTCATCTCTTTTGTTTGTAGGGAACATGTTCTTTTATGTATCCTTTTCATTTATCTTATTTGGAGCAATATTACCATTTACTCTTAACAGTCTAATGTACTGTGACATTACTGGCACTGCTGGTTTTTTGAGCTTTACTTTCATTTGCCATGAAATGATGAAATACTGAGATTAAGCCGTGTCATTACCCCAGTACAGATCCTCCACCCCGTGTATTTGATTATCCGCGATTGCCACGTCATCCACATTGACCAATAACGTGAATCTAACTGATTTAAAGTTGGTAATGTGTCCAAAACCAAATGGGACGGGACACAAAGATGAGACACAAATTGGGACATATGAGACGGACCCGTGTAACCCTGAATGTGATTGCATTTAGATAAAATAGTGAACCATTGGAGCTTTCCAAATTGACCTTACTTTCAGATTTATAGTTGGAAGAATTTTGAGCAAAGATTCCTTTCACATTGACAACATTATCATTCGCCACATTACATCTTATTTTGGTATGCTTTATTGTAGACCTTGCAAACCTCCAAAAACCTAACTTTCTTGGAAGAAAGCAATTACGAGGAAGCCATTTTAATCTTCCATACAGTATATTCCTGCTTTTTATGACCGCTGTAAGTGTTGCAATCATTGTTATAAACGGTCAAGGTAAGAATAATGTTAAATTGTTAATTATCCCTAATTGAAACAATCCACTTCTATCCTACAGAGATATTCATATTCAACCACCTAACATATGTACAAGTTTCGTGGATGTAAGCCAGCTTAGTTGGTTGTAAATTTTTAAAGGATATCATCCAAAATATGAGATGAAAAAGGATGTATGTTTTGCCCCCTTGGACTGTTGTCACATTGTTTAAGAAAACGTGCTCCTGAGTGTACTTAACATATTTCTATTGCTTTAACCAAGTTATTAGAGTATATAGGAGCATAAAAATACTACTTTGTTCTTGTGCCTTTAGGATGGACTTGAAGAAGTGAACAATGGACTTCTCTTGTGTATGGACTTCTCTTAATGAGCATAAAAATACTACTTTATTGGGAAAAAGGATGTATGTCTAGCATATAGATTATTTATGTAATTTTGATCCAGTTCAATCTCGCATAAGGTTGTGTAGGCTACGACTCATAGCACAACCTTTTTTATGATTTGTGATAATTGTATGTTAAAAGATATTAATTGTATACGTTGCAAGCATGAATTTCAAAACGTTGCAATTATGAAAGAATGAATAAAGTATCTAATGCAGTTTTCTTTCCCATCAAAAAAAATAAAAAATAAAGTATCTAATAATTAGGATAAATTGGCGATAACTATATTTAAATACACTTTTGTTCAAATAACTACCTTTTATAATTTCTTTTTTAAAAAACTAACTTTTATTTACCAAATCTGATAAATCACTATCATTTGCGGATTTCATCTAAAAATCTATTTGGTGGGTCCCATTAATTGAATTCTAATTTTTTACCCTTTTTTCTTTGTTAATCCCTTCGATACTCTATCATATACAACCATTTCTTTTCCCAAATTCATTGCAAATTCAAAACTTTTTCCCAATTTTCTGAAATTAGGTTAGGAAACCTTTACCCAGCTGATTCGACAACTTTAGGCCAATTCAAAGTTTTACAATTGTTTCAAAAGATAAAATTCAGTCATTTTGAAAATTAGGATTCATAATTCGGGTTTTTTTTAATAAAAAAATTCAACAATTCAACAATTCTTCAATTATTCTCTTCAAAATGGTTCTAATTATGCTTCCCCTCAAAAAAAATGTAACAATTGGAAATAAGCTATTCTCTATACTACAAGTGAATAATGATGGCTTCAGAATTGAGTTGGGCTTGTAACCTTGATTATTTCTTCAGAAAATTGAATAAAAAAAAGATGAGGAGAAAGAGAAGATAAATTAGATTTGACATGGAGGTTTCAGTGAATTGAAGAAGAAGAAAAAAACAGAGCAAAGGACAGGAAAGGGAAAAAGAGGGAAATTGTAAATTCGAAGGTGCGCACGGAAGCACCTTCCTCTAGGTGCGCACGGTACAAAACGGCACCGTTTTGCCATTCCAATGAACATTTGCATTTTTGGATCGAACGCTTGTGGGACCCACCTCAATTTATCTTTCCTCAACTTTTTCACCCCATGTGCGTTGTAAATCCAATAAACATTCAGTTTATTCCAATGGACAATGTAGTATAATGAACACACGTTATTGTTGATTGAACATTTGCAATTTCAGAATGAACATTTGTGGGACCCACCTCAATTTCTCTTTCCTCAACTTTTTCACCCCATGTGCGTTGTAAATCAATAAACATCCAGTTTATTCCAATGTACATTGTAGTATAATGAACACACGCTTTGTTGATTGAACATTTGCCATTTCAGAATGAACATTTATGAAAAAATTTAATGTAATAAACACATTCTTTCTATTGAATGAACAATTGCAATTTTGGATTGAACATTTTCGACTAATTCCGAAATTCAGTATGTTTACGAATTTTCAAAATTCAAAATTGCCGCTAATTTTCAAAACTCAAATTTCAAAATATTTTTCAAATTTATTATTGTTCATTTCTCACTTAATTAACATACTGTTGATTCAAATTGTTAGTTTGTTCATCTAAGTTCTTCAAAATGTTCTTTTCAAATTACTTATATGTTCATTGTGATGGATATTCATGTTGTCATTATTATTCTTTGTAATGTACAAATATGATTCTACAATGAACAACATACTATCTATAATGAATAACCCAACTGAATAGTTATATAATTATCAAAAAAATAAGTAATTACAAAAGATGGTTAATTCAAAATTTAGTATGTACCCAAATGTAGAAATATAACCAAAATAATACAATATATCCCATATGAACACCAGGGTCTTACAAAAGAACATGTATTGCTAATTAAACACTATTGAGTTCATTAAGAAGATATTATGACTTCTGAGCTTCCTCCCATTTTCGATTGATTTGATTTGTGAGATCTCGACACCATAAGGTATCATTAGTTGTCTTTGAACTAGTCAACTTGAACTGATACAAGAAAGGAAAGAGCAGTAGTGAACATGTATTGCTAATTAAACACTATTGAGTTCATTAAGAAGATATTCTTGCTTCTGAACTTCCTTCCATTTTCGATTGATTTGATTTGTGAGATCTCGACACCGTAAGGTATCATTAGTTGTATTTGAACTAGTCGACTTGAACTGATACAAGAAAGGAAAGAGCAATAGTTAAAAATAAAATTATTCAAGTTTATATACAATGAACATAATCTTTCAAACATACAATTAACACATTCTAATAATACAATGAACATGCTCCCACACGCAATAAATATATGATCAAATATAACGAGCATGTAACTAAAATGAACATGTTAATAATACAATGAACATCAGCCTAAAAATGTGCACCTTGTATTTGTAAATAGTACAATAAACATCACATAATCATGCAAAGAACATTTGAATAAATATCACACATTTATAGACAAATATATGATAATCAACCCATCATTAATTCATATCATTTCATTGAATATAAACACATAATGAACATATGACTGAAATGCAATAAACATCTGACCAACATGTGTTTCAGTGAACATATGCTAATAGGATAATGAACATATGCCATAATTCATGTTATTAATGCAATTAATATGTGTCAAACACACAATGAACATATGAACAACTGTACCTAACATCTGAACAAACACATAATAAACATATGGCTAAATATAATAAACATATGACCAACACGAATTCAATGAGCACATTATAATAATACAACAAACATATATTTACAGTACAATGAACATTACCTGGTTTCTTTTCTAGATGTCAAACTCGTTCATATCCTTTGTTCATTGGGACATCAATTGCAAGGTTGTTTTCATTTTTTCACAAACCACTATCAAGATCTTCACTAGAAAAGAGGGAAAAAAATAAGAAATGAAAGTGCAAAATGTGAAAAAATATTCTCTTTTCTTATCAAATGCATAGATCTAATACCTTATGTTGTCGATTTCGCTTTGCAACTCGTTGTGTTCATCTTCATGTACGAAAATTGTGCAAAAAAATGAAGAATTTGAAGAGTTTGATGAGAGAGGTTAGAGAGAAGTTAGAGAGATTTTGGAGGATTTGGGGAGAAGAGAGAGAAAGTCTTTGAAAATTTGTGGGAAAATGAAAGTAATGAATTCAAAAAATAGGTTTTATGTTTTTCGGTGTTCATTGGAGATCAACAAATGTTCATTCCAGTGCGTTTTTGGTTTAATGAACCTGCGTTTTATGCTTTGGGATGTTGCGTTTTGGATGGTGCGCACCTTCCTCTACATACACCCGTGCGTATCATCGACGGATTGGAGGGAAATTGAGGGCCAAGAGAGATGAAAAAAGTAAATAAGTAAATTAGTGGGCTCCATCAAATAATTGTTTGGATGAAATTGTTTAAGTGGTAGTGCCATAGTGATATATTAGGTTTTGGCAAACAAAAGGGAATTGTTTAAATATTTTTTTATATAAAAAGTAGTTATATGAACAAAACTGTTTATAAAAAGTAGTTATAGACAATTTTTCCTGATAACTATTGCTTCACCCGTTTTTCAATACATGCAACATTTGCATATTATGTAATAGGAAAAATGGATGAGAATACCCCTAACTTTGGCCCGTCCGCTTTTAATACCCCCAACTATGAGTTATTTTTAAATACCCCCAACTATTGGGGAGGTCCGCCACAAATGCACCCAGATGACTTGTAATCTGTTAGCAAGGTAATTTTTTTTTTATTTTTTTTCTCTTTTATTTTTATTTTTAATTTCTACCACAAATGCACTCACCACCATTTCAGCCACCCTCTCCCCCCTCCATACCAGTCCCTCCCCCTCCCCGCCACCACCATTTCAGCCACCATCTCCCCTTCCTCTTCCTCCCCCATTCCCGCAACCCCTCCTCACCACCACAAATCTCACCCACCACCACTTCAGCCACCCTCCCCCCTTCCTCCCCCATTCCCACCCCTTCCCCGATTCCTCCCGCCGCCAGTCGCCCCAACCCCCCTCCCCACTCCCACCACCCCAGCCAGCCCCCCACTCCCCCCACCCCCGCAACCCCCCTCCCCCCACCACCCCGTAGAATTCCCCCCTCCCCTAATCCCCTTGAAACCCCCTCCCCTAACCCCCGTTGAAACCCCCCCTCCCCACCTTTTCCCTCACCTCCTAGGTGTTGTTTCCCCTTCCCCGCGTCTGCTGCCACGATTGGACCTCGTTGCCGGTAGGGGTGTTTAAAAAAACACGACCCGATTGACCCGACCGCCGACCCGAAAGGGAAAAACCGGGTAGTTCTATAAAAAAATATGATTTTGACGGGCCGGGTACCCGACCTGGGAAAGGCGGGTCGGGTCATGGGCGATTATTATTGCCAACCGGGTACCCGATACCCGAGAAATATTTTTTAAAATTTACTTTTACATTTGACTACTACGCTTAAAGTTAACATTTTCGTAATCTAGAAAGTATAGTAAGAATATTTGTTCTATCACTTGGTGAAAATTACCTTGAAGTTGAAGGCTTGAACTTTATTTCTATAGGTTCAGTATATTTGCATAGATGACGCCTGTGATCCTGAATTATGTGATTATGTTACATCTTTTTATAATGACCTTAAATTTAGATTAAAGGTAGTAGTAGTATCTTACTAGAGGAGCTGTAATTAAATCTGTTGTTTATTAGTTTGTTGCTCTCCTCTGATTTTTTTTTTTGTTGCGTCTCCTTTTTGGTACTGGAGTATGAAGTTGATCTTGTATGTTAATCATCTAGAGTATGAAGTTGATCTTGTAATCTTGTATGTTAATAATCTAATTACCATGTTTCTGTGACCCACTAGAACAAGACACTGGATGTATCATGTATTTGTATTACAATGAGAAACCAAGACAGTGGTGAATAATGTGGCAATGACATAATGCAAGTTTAATATAGGAATTAACAGTTTTTCCGGGTATCCTATGACCCGACCCGAAAAAACGGGTACCCGTAAATCGGGTATCCGGTTTTCCGGGTCGGGATACGGGCCGGAATTTTAACTACCCGCATATGCGGGTACCCGGTTATGAACACCCCTAGCTGCCGGTGCGGTTGGTCCTGTTTCTATCCCCTGCGTGGGTCTTCTCACTCCTCTTCGTGGTTTTTGGCTTTTTGTGATGCGTTGCTCGCTGCCACTGCCTAGCCCTGCCGGTCGTCGCCACCATCGCCGGAGCTCTGCTACCTTGTTCGTCGCTGCTCACATAAAGGGGAGGGGGTTCGATGGGGGTTAGGGGAGGGGGTTTCGAAGGGGGTTAGGGGAGGGGGATTCGACGGGGTGGTGGGGGGAGGGGGGTGCGGGGGGGGTGGTTGGGGGCTGCGGGGGGTAGGGGGGTGTGGGAAGGGTGGTTGTGGGGGTGAGGGAAAGTGGCAGTGGATGGGGGAAAAAGGGGAGGGGGACTGGTGGTTGAGGAGGGGGAGGAAGGGGAGGGGTGACAGTGGGGTGGGAGTAGTAAAATGGTAAGGGTGGGGTGCTAAATAAGCAAAACAAAAAAAATTAAGTAAAACCAATAAGAGCACGACACATGACATTTTTAACCCGCTAAACCTAGGTTCTTTTATGTCGAGGTGCGTTTTGAGCGGCTCCCCAATAGTTGGGGGTATTTAAAAATAACTCATAATTGGGGGTAGTAAAAGCGGACGGGCCAAAGTTGGAGGTATTCTGATCCATTTTTCCTATGTAATATTCATCTACCAACTTTATCTAGTTATTCTCTCACAAATGTGTAATATAAGATCATATAGGCGCTGAACTCCGTAAAATATTTATCCTTTTGTAGGGTTATTTGTTTTTTGGGACTTTTTTAAAAAAAATCCTCATACCTTGGCAATTTCTTCTCCTGTTCCATGCTCACATGCGCATAACAGTCAGCTCTGACCAAAAAAAAATGTTGGCCAAATTGTGCTGCATTTGCACCCAACGTGGCAATTTAAGGTGCACTACCAAAAATCATAAAGATAATGTTGCATATTTTCGTGATGAAAGATTGGAGTGTATAATTTTGACTTTTTGCATAGTAATAGAACAAAAGTAAAAACCATATAGTAAGATGGGTGCTCTTTTAGCATCCTTCAAAGGCCACAAGCTCATAATCCTTGGGAAGTTGGAAGCATAGTAAGAATATTCAACCTAAATCCAAATCATCCTCAATTTCTCAACCTTTGAAATAAAAACTTTCCCTCTTCATACTTACATAAAGTTACATACGCGTTACATACTTATTACTTAGCACCAAAAAAAAAATATACATACATACTTACATAAAGTTACATTAATTACCATCTTAATGATAGTGATATGAATATAATCTAAAAGGAAGAGAGACCAAGATTGGGCCACACAAGGGGGAGGAGAAAAGACAAAGAAACATGCGCATTTTAATTTTCTTGGCATATGTTAATAGAAATATTTCCAAAAAAATTGAGAAATCAAAGGATTTAGGAATTAAAAAAGGATACGTTAAAAAAAAAGGAATTATAAAGAGGATAAGGTTTATAATTTAAATGGAGTACGTTGCCTTCTTTGTTGTTGGCTTTGGGCCCTCCATCAAACACTTTTTTTTCGGTTATTAGCTCAGTTAATAATACCAGAGATATCTTCCAATCTTTTCATTAGCGATAGATTTATGAAATTAGGATAATGAAATAACTTCATTTTCGTAATCGTGGGTACACCATTATGGGAAAACCACGCATGGGAACAGGAAAAGGACCATATTGAATTCCATCCTCATCTCCCACATCTTTCCACCTGAAAAATACCAAAGACACTCAATTTATTTAGTAAATATGCACAACAAATTGTTAGTATTTGGCATAAATTCATAATTTCATGTCAAAATTGGATAACTATTTATACATACCGATCTCTGAGCTACGTGTAAAATATATGGATGTCTATGTATAGAACAATTCAGTCTTTAGATTAACTAAAAGTTTGATTTAGTTTGACTCATTATGTAATAGGGCTATTTCCCATTTTATACATAGTATTGATGTATGGAAGGGGTGGAGACTTGGAGTAGATAAGGATTAAGGAAGGATGTTTAGTATGCGCTTTGTTAGATTTGATGTGGAGAGTTCATTTTGATCATGCATTATGAGATCTGTTGCTAAGATCTCAACAGCTGGCAATACAGTTGTTTTTCTTTTTTTGAAATGGCAATACAATTGTTTGATAGCCCTTTGATTGGTAAATTAGAATTCATGCCAGCTGGCAAAGTTCATATCTTGACAATTTAAGCTCATCTTATTAGGATGAAAAATCATTGGTTGATCTTAATTTCCTCAAGTCAAAATTGGACCCAAGTCCCCAAAATGATTTTGTCAAACATCTTAATTTTTGTTGACGTGGATGTAAATTTAGTAAGTATGAAATTTAGTATAAAAACATGTGCCCTTGCTTGTTTGTGAGTTGTGTGATATGCAAGTTTGAACTACCTACTACAAGTAAAATCATATTCAGTATCATTGTTGACTGTGTTTTGATATTGATAGTTCATTTTTTAGGATTCTTCAAGAGTATAATTTTGAACGTCCTAAACAATTACGAAGTTTTATCTATATAATTCTTGTTTTATTTTTCCTTTTTCCAAATAGTACCTTCATACACTGAAAATTCTATTATGGTCATAAATAAAGATGACCATGGAAATCTAGTGGTTCATAATGATTTTAGGTTTTAAAATGTGGGCCCAGAATTATTCTGATCCATTAAATATCCATAATCATCTTATGACCATGATAAAAACATCGTTTGTACAATAGTCTGAGGTACATCATGTTTGAAATTTATGATAATGTAAATTCAATAGAACAATATTATACATATATGTAAGATTTCGGTTTTAGTATCCTAAGGTTGACATAATTTCACTTTGGTAGCTGTGTTTTTGCTAATTTCTTTTTGGTCTTATGGCATTTGTAATTTATTTGCACCTAAGGATTCTACAGTTAACTTCATTATTTCACATTAATCTAATTTCATGTGTTGATTTTGCTTTAGATTGAAGCATACTTCACGTATTGTATTTATTCTAGTTTGTTTGATAACAAAGACCAACACATTTTTATTGCTTTCTAGACAGTTAGAACAAAAACACACAAAGAAATATAAAGGGAGGGATACAATCTATATGATATGAATGTTGAAAACTAATCTAGAAAAATCTAGTAAATTAAAAATGATGAAAAGTGAACTAGAATAATCTAAATAGAAAATCCTAGATAATTCTAGCCTAGTATTATCTAGAGTGATATAGAAAAAATAAAAGGAAGTGAGATGCTGACATAGGAATAGACTATGAAGAATAGCTTAGGATCATCTAGAGAATTCATAGAGATTATATATCATCTCAATGTCGGTGGAAGAAAAGCACCGACTCTATCTTGTATATATATGTAAGTTGTGTAGTTTGCAAGTCAATAAAGAAATACAACAATTTGTAATGTTCCACTAATCCTCTCTCCTCCTTTTTAAACAAAAACCATCTCACTCTTATGATCTAAATCCACCAAAACTTCCGCACAAAAAATTTCTTAACACTGAATGGTCTTAATTGAGGAATTAGAGTGTGTGAAAGTGTTAGATACATGCGTCATCTCTAATAAACAATAAAATGGCACGTGATTGGTTGTTTTTTTTTATTTTTTTTGGTTTTTTTTTTTTTTTTTTTTTTTTTTTTTTTTACTTTTTGTTTGTTTTTTTTTTTTATTATTATAAGAAGTAGGGAAACTTAATCTCCATATTTAAAAAAAAATAAAAAAAATGGACCATATTTATACAAAGCTCTTCAAATAGTAGACTAAGGTGAAATGCAATTAATACAAACATAGGTTACTAAATTAAAATTAATTCAAGTTTTAAGATACAAAATTGAAAATTAGTGGGATATCAGTTGGTACTATGAGTTATTACTCAACAATGATGTGTATATTTTTTTGCCAATGCAATCATGAAATGTTGATACGTCTTTGTTAAGTACCTATCACCCAAAACTATAAATGTATAATGATATGAATACCCTACCTAAAACAAAGTACTGTAACATTGAGGACCATTTTTATTTTTGGACCACGAAAAATAATACAAATAAGTGATAAGTACTACATAACTGCATAATGCTTAAGCATATCATAAAACATAAAGGGTCAAAAGGGTACAGAGGTTTGACCCCATGTGTATCTAAGTCTCAAGTCTGCATGACATCCACGTGACTAGATATATGAAATAGTAGAGAAGTGCTCCCCTCTACCAGTCTTTCAGGCCACATTTTAAAATCAAAAATTTAGTGGGCCAGGCCCACTGGGTCTCAAAATGAAGGCCTTTATGGACCATCTCCAAGGCTTAAGGAAACCACAAGGTAGTGGTCCATTTTTGGTCCTAGTACTACAAGTCTATAACCCACTCATTCTAGCTTGGTTGTAATTTTCTTGCTTATTCTTTCCCAATTATTGTACTTTGCTCCAGCAAAAATATCCTTTTTTTGGTTGGAAGTTATTGTCCATGACAATCACTCAAATTCCTTAATCATCTCTCGTTTGCCTTCTAGATGAACTAAACAACATCAAAGTCATATGGTGTTTGATTAAAAAAGGCAAATAAATATGACAAATAGCTTAATTTAAAGTGGGACCTTAAAAGACCGAAGTATAGTTAAATCTATCCATCATTCTTTAACTGAAATTCAATTTGTCAGATAGTTTAGGACCTAGGTAATCAAGAAGAAATAGAGAGTTGTGAAAGTTTTATGAAATGAAAATTGTTGAATTTTTTTAGAAAATTCCAAATCTCAATATCCAATTAATTAAGAAAAGTTTAGTGTATACCTTGACTAGATAGAGGAATAATTTGGGAAGAAAAGACATGAAAGGCTGAGACTTGATTGCGGAGTTTACTCTTATATGGATGAATCCATTTTTTTACATCTGAGAAGGAAAATAATCCCCCCCCTCTAGTATAACAAATTAGTTTAGTAGTGTGATAGGAATCCAATAGTTGTATCACTGTATGTTCCCGTAACATCGTAGATTTAGGATTTCTTAGGTGATAACCTTCATAAACCTGACTCCTTTAAGAATTTCTCATACTTTCTCTGTTTTTTAGATGCAATATTTGCCTTTTTGGTGGGTGGATCAAAATAATCAAATGTTGCATCTAAAAAAGCAGAGGTGATAATACAATTATATCACATCAGCAGTATTATTCTCTCATAAGTCATGACCAATTGAACTAGTGTAGCTATTAGCTAAGAACCTCATAGCTAAAAACTGAATATTATGCGCACGTAAACATTATCATTACTATTACTTATTTGAAAAGGAAAATTTTGATGCAAATTAAAATTGAAAAGAGAGAAAGACCTGTAGGTGTTGGTGAAATGATGGAGGAAAATCAGCATTTCAAGCTTAGCTAGTTCACTTCCTGGACAAGAGTGAACTCCATTACCAAATGGCATGTAAGTGTTAGGTCTTGGTGGAACCTGTAACATCCACACACAATTAACCTCATATATAAAATTAGGAATTAATTAATTTACCATAAAGCTAAAGGATGATAATAAATAAGGTAAATGGACAAATTAATTAGATAATGTAGACACTTAATAAGTCAATCACTATTCTTATTGTTATCTTAATTATTTCTAATTAAATTTTTGTTCACATCATCTATCATCTTTAAAACGGTGAGTTTTAAAGAGTTTTGTTGCACTTGCAAGCATAAAGAAAGCAGATTAAGTAACTTTATTTTAAATAAAATTTCTTAAACTTTTTTTTGAAGAAAAATTACAATAAAAAAAAATCCAAAACAAGTCACGTGCTTTGATACTACTAGCCTAGTAGAGATTTTATAGAGGGCCCCCAATCTCCCAAAGGCCTGAACAGAGGAAGAATCATATATTCCAATTTCCAGTGATATTGACATAACCCAAGTCCCTACCAAAGATATAATCTAGGCATTGTTAACCTTATATTTCCAATCCCTACAGAAGCCAAACATTTGAATTGCCTTTTTTTTACTTAGTACTAATCTTTTTGTTTGTTAACCTAGTGTATTGTTTGTTCATCTTTAACAATAGTTGATTTCCCATTCTGAAAATTAGAAGACGATGGATATATAATATAAATTCCCACTAGTCCAAGTAACGCTAGATAACATCCAACAGGTTTAGGAAAAGTTTGTGTCAAAGGACCAACTCAACCAAAAGTTTAAGCTGATGACTCCCCCTCACGTAAGAGCATGTTGATGAGATTTGAACCCGTGACCTTTATGTCACGCAAGCTCTGGCACCATGTCAAATGAACAACTCAACCAAAAGCTTAAGGTGATGGTTGGAGTCCCATGAATAGTTTTATACTCTATCAGTTTGTTTCGAAAATAACAGTAATAATAACGTGTAACAATTTTACGAAAGGTGTGTACCTTTTTCCGATGTCTTAGGAGAATATACATGATTATTAGTTTTGGACATAGGGATTTTGTACGTAAAGCAAGACCTCATTAGTGAAGTCTATATCATGCAATTAGGTAACTCAAACGGGAGCTAGGAAAATTACAAGTACCTCAAATCTTGAAGGATCAAACTTTTCAGGCTGAGGGAAAAATTCAGCGCAATGGTGGATACTTCTAAACAAGGGTAGGACTTTCCACCCTTTAGGAATCAAGTAACCTTCAAATTCAACATCATGAACTGCTTCCCTAAATGTAAATGACAGTATACTTGCTGTTCTTAGTGTCTCTTGAATCACCTATAATATTGATAATATAATTTCAGTGTCATATTAATTCAAGCTAAAAAAGATAATATATACTCATCATGTAGTAGTTGTATACAACTTTTCTTTTGCAGATCTCTTAAAAAACAATTTTAGCTGCTTATAGTATTTATGAAAAAGAAGTATTTTCTTACAAAATAAAGATACGAAGAAATTATAGGATTTAGAGACTCTCTCGAGGAGAGCACCTACAATATTTGATTTGATAATGTTTCAAGTGACGACGATCCTACAATATTTATAAGTAATTGATCGAGGATGCCCACCATCGGCAATCCAACCACTCGCACAATTTGTTCGTGATAAAAAGTACTCCCTCCAATCCGTCTGATAATATAGTGCTCACATTTCTTTTTTGGTGTCCCAAAATGTTGTGCCTATTTTCTTTTTTGTCAATTTATTTGGACTAAATTATCCTTAATTTCTACACAAACTTTCCAAAATACCCCTACTTTTCTCTCAAAACATGTGACCCCATTTATTGCTTTTTACACCATTCCAAGGAACATTTATCGCCTTTTGATTTTGTTTGAAGGAAAAAGAAAATAAATAATTAGTTTCAATACAAAAGTATCAAAAAACACTTCATTAAATATATTTTTTACTCATTCCATTTTCCTTAATTCCCGTGAAAAATGAGAAGAAAGCACTATATTTTGGAACGGAGGGAGTTTTGTTTTATACTTCAAATATACTTCATCCGTTCCAAAATAAGTAAAACACTTGTCTCAAAAAGCTCGTACATAAATGAGAGAAGTGTTTCACTTATTTTGGAACGGAGGAAGTAAGAACTAACTCATGAACGACCCTCCTTGTCCCATTAGTACTCGAATTCAAAACTTTGACTTTAGACGGTGGTAAATATCAAACACTCTACCACTCCATCCCACCTTGCAGCCTTCATGCAAAAATTAAGATATAGAAATATATACGAATTATTATTGAAATAAAGATGTCTAGAGTTCAAGACTTTTGATTTTACAGTTTACTTACAATTCTTTTATACAACTTTTCATTTGGTAATTAAATATAATACATGAACATAAAGATCACAAATATGCACAACTTTTCAAACAATATTTACCATATTTTTAAATAATCTGTTTGATAACGGTGTCAAATTTTGTGTTGAATTGGAGATTAGAGAGGATTGGAAAGGGAAGAAAAATACCCGGCTAGTCAAAGGCATGTTCCTGGTGTCCTCCCACGTAAGACCACGGTTATCCTCAATCAGTCTTAGTCTAACTCCATCTTGTTCCTTCTGCAACCCCAAAAATTAATGAATATATACATAAATTAAAAGGAAAATACTTATATCAATGTCATTTGATAAAAAAAAGTTAACATATTGATAAGAATTAAAAATTAAAAATCCTTATAAGCGACGTGCCACACCGTTGTTGATGTTGCAACGTACGGTACTGATTAACATAAGTCATTTATAATGCATATATGAGGTAACCCATAAGAATTATGAAAGTTAATGAGGTTTAGTGATTTTTGCCAGCACGTAGTTGTGCTGTCAGTAAGAAGGGAGTCGGCGCCTTTCGAAGTACTTTCTAGTGTGCGCTCAAAAAGCTCAATCCTCGAACACTAAAACAAATAGATCATTTGAGCATACGATGTAACACATTAAACACGACTAATTTAACATATACGTTAATGTGAGCTAATTTAGGGCCTGTTTTCCCCAGCTTATTTTCAGTTCAGTCCAGTTCAGTTCAGTTCAGTTCAGTTCCTAAATTATTATCATTACTATTAATTAGTTATAATTTAGTTCAGTTCAGTTGTTTTATGCCGAAGAGAACAAGCCCTTAGTTGATAAATTCATATAAGGTAGCCTAGTACCAATAACTGAACATTGAATCCGATCTGCATTACTCCCCATTAATAAAAAAAGATTTTTGGGAATGTTAATTGTGACGGCTGGAGGAGTGATTTCAGAATATACTAATTTTGAAAAAAAAATTCAACCAGGAAAACTACCAGAAATTCCGGAGCGTAATATATCTTCACGACTTCATAGTTATTTTAATATTAGTGAATCTTTTTGTCGCTTCAAAATAAACCAAAGCGGGGAACTTTCATGGGAACCCAAGAAGAGACAAATCTTTAAGTGTTTTAAGCACGTAACTTTAAGTCTATAAGAAGTATAGTTGAACATAAATTATATTATACTATATTATATGATCAAGGAATAAATCAGGATAATACATAAATATGGGGAATCAAATAGTATATACTAATGTCCATATCCTCAAAATTAGATCTATGTCTCTTTGAACATCTTAAGTCAAATAAAATGAACAGATATAGAAGGAAAACAGTAAAAAAACAAATAACAATCCGATTTTGTCAAACAAATAACGTTGTCTTCCAATAAGTTAGTGTGAATACCGTCACAGCTTCAAGAAGATCCTCATTATCATGCAAGTATTTGAGAACCCATGTGAGGACACTAGCAGTAGTATCATGGGCAGCAAAAATCACACCAATAATATTATCTGCAATTTGTGAATCAGTTAGCTGATAGTTGTTAGCTGAATTATGTTGCCTCGAATTTAGTAACACTCCTAATAATCCTCCATCTATGTCATCATTCTCTCTTCTCTTTGCTATAAGCTTCCTTAGTGTCTCATTTAGAAGCTTCCTTGCCTATTGTGACATAAAAGAAAGAAAATAAGAAGATAATTAGTCACTAATTTTGTTTATAATCAGGATACTATAATATAGACAAAAGGCTTAAAAGTTAGGCAAAAGCTAATCAAGTAAATGTCACTTCATCCCACGTTAAAATGACATGGACAAGCGTATGAGAGTTTAGGTAAGAACCATTTTCTTTTGTTATGTTACTTTTCAAGGATAGAAAAAAGGGGATATATAGTGTAATGAGAGTAACCTTCATAGCTTTATGAAAAGGAGTTCCAGGGAAATTCAGAGGCATAGAATTGTAGCCCTTCTCTAAGCATTGATACAAATGCTTAATGCCTTCAATCTCCAACTCTTTTTTGTCCCCAAATGCCGAGATCATCGCAACATCGAATGCATACTGTTTCCAAGATTTTACCAACTAAGTTAGCTAACAATTAACGCGCGTCAATCAACCGGTATCATTCTTGACTAATAAGAGGGTTTGACCATATGATAGTAATATATACCTTCTTCATCTCATATAGGGTGTTGATGGTATTATTCTCCAAGGTAGGAAGTAAATTAAGGACAATATTCTCAATCTCAGAGACAGCACCTTTAAGTGTACAAGGTTGAAAAGAGGCTTGCACAAGCCTCTTAAGCTTAGAATGATACTCTCCTTGGTGAAAAAACAAGGCCTCAGGACCAATCATCTTCTCCTTACTAGGTGGGTAAGTTGGCTTAAAGAGATGAGCTTTGCTTACAAGCACAATCTTTGCTGCTTCAGGACTTGATATCATTACACATGGACAACCCAAAATATGGGTCTTAAATATATCACCATACCTACCCATAGAAAAACAACAAGAAAAAGCCATAATTAAACACATAAGAGTTATAGTGAGGGGGATAATTTTCCCATTATCAATATTTAATACTCTTATATTCTCTCCCTCAGTCCGATATTAGTTATCACGTTAACAGTGTAATTTAAATTAGTAACACGATAACTAAACCCGGTAATATTATATATACAATGTATTTTGAACTGGTGGTGTGACAACTAAATCTGGACACGGGTGGTATATTAATATTAGTTTTAATATAATACCTTTTTTCCTATTGGAGAAGAAGGAATTAGGATTTTCAGTGTAGAGCTTAATAGTCTCTCCAAGATAAGGCCAACCCATGGAACCAGGGGGTAGTCTTTTGTCTTTGGGATGATGAACATGCCATAGTAATTGAAAAAGAGTGACAAGAATTAGGAGAGTTAAGAAGACGAAAAGTAAGAGTAACAAATTAGGAGGGGAAACAACAAGAACAAGTAGAGGTGAATAATTAGAGAGGAGAGAATATTGCATGGTGGTTGGCTTTTGGGAAATAAGAAGGGGGCCAAAACCCAAATAAGCTAGGTGGCAGAAAATGGCTATCCTCAGTTTTCTTCTTTTTTGTTGTTGTTGGAATTGGTGCTATATTTTGTGTGGAATGTGGGATGAAGTTCAAAGTGTGGTGAAATGGGGGGCCTTATATAGAGAGGGAGATAGGCGATGGCTAATATTATGACAAGCGTCACTTCTTTATTTGGGACACTTTGCTTCACCCTGTTTGGGCAGTCATCTCTCCATCTACTCCCTCCGTTTCTTTTTAGTTGTTCCATCGACAGTAGATTATTTTTGGTTGGATGGAATTAATAAGAGAAAAAGTGGTGGAAACAAATATGGTGAATGTTAGAGTAAAGAGGTGGACCCTCATAGTCATTTTGAGTATGATTCAATTATCTAAGGACATCACAAAAAAAACAATTGGGCCAAACAAAAAGGGGCGGAGGGAGTATTATGTAAATATGCTTTTTCGATTTGTTTGATAGACGGTAATACATGGTCATATTTGTAATAAATGAAATCATTGGTATATGTGCAAAGAAAGACTTATCTTAATGACTATGATAATGTTTGTCAATTCTCAAGTACCCGTTTTTCTTTAATAATTTCCAGTATCATTCATTATCACTATAGAAGTGATGTCGAAAAGTTTTTAAAAAATTGGGAAGAAAAACACATATTGAAAGTTTCATTAGAATGGATAGATTTACCTATTAAAGTTATCGCAATTTTTGTATCACACGACCTAGTTAAACTATTATTCGATAAACTATCAATTTAATTTTTAAAAAATGAATAAATTTATTTTTTGAATATGTTTTTACAAAGTAACAATTATACAAAATTATTAATAGTTAAGCAAAGCTTATAAATTAAAAAACTAGTGATCTAAAAGAAGACCACAGTTGAAAAAACTACACTTATTGTGAACTACCAAATATTTGATAACTTCTACACCGACCTTCAATACTTAGGCGCGTCAAGAAACAACACTAATATGGAGTGTGATGGAAATTGAAAGTGACCTCACATTGAGTTGGTTACGTTTGTAATATCCCTCGTGATTGTTTTAAATGGATTTAGCGACTACTCATCCCAATTAGATGCATATTTTTTAGAGAGTTTATTTTCTTGGCTTTCTACGCTTAAACGTGTTTGTCTCGGGAAGTCAGTCGATGATGACGACAACATTAATATATGCTTCCTCGGTTCTTTATAAGTTACACCATTTGTTTTTTCTTAAATTTTAAGAAAAAAGGAGAGAGAAGAAAATTAGACCCCTTTACGGCTTTACCCATCTATAATTAGTTCTCTTATTAGGGAAGGAGAGGAAATAGTTGCGGGTAAAAAGGTAAATTAATTAACATCAAAATCTTTGCCAAAAATAAATGGCAAATGGCGTAACTAAAAAAAAGAGAGGAGGTATTTCCCATGTAAATAGTGTTGCATTATGGATATCTACTTATTTAGTTGGTTAAAGTCTTGGAAAGTGATGCTGGTGTCCAAAACATGGGATCAAATCCCTTTTATATCATTAGCTTTTATAGCTCTCTCTATACTTAAAAAAAATAGTGTTACATTTTCCAAAGATTTCATTCACGAATTGTAACATGATATTGATATTGTAATGTCATAGTCATTTCTTTTTAAAAGTGCTCATCTACTAATGAGATATTGGGTTAGTGACGAGAGGGTATCATCAGAATTTATCAATTTTTGCATTCAAGGGAGTACTACTTCATGTTTTATATTTTATTTTTGTGCCTTCTATGGTGATCGTGTATAATTAAACATATGCTGGTGCATTTATCTTAGCATATTGTAATCCATTTATGAATTGGAATCCAGTTATACCAGAATTTAATTAATGAAGCATTAAGTACAACCCCTTCTATTCCAACTATTCTACCCTCGTTTTTTTTTCCTTACAGTCATTTTTTTAATTTTTTTGTTTATATTTGTTCACTAATACTGTTGTAACGAATGAAATAAAACAGTGAAGAATTAAGGAACAATTGACATAAAGATTTAACGTGGTTCACTAACAATGTGTTAGCTACGTCCACACAGCATGAAGAACTGATTTTATTAGGTTTAGGAGAGAGATTACAGATTACATAATATGGAGGCAGAAGTTAATTATAGGGTTATATAGTACCCTACTAATTAACCTAAACATATGAGTCAAAATCCGAAATTAAAACAGATTCAATATACTAAACAACATATACCGACTCGCTGGACCCTGACCCCCGTGCTTGATTAATCCTAACACCTGATAATTCAAGGCATATATCAACAAATATTTCCTGTATTTTTTATTAATTGCAACACTTTAACTTTTGTAATTTTCAAAAGTCGCGTCAGACCCCCTAAAAGTCTGACCAGTAAATTGGTGTATAAATTCAAAGTTTTTTTTCCGGCTCGTCATGCCAATGAATCGGCGGTCTCATGTCAATCACTCTAGATCATTTATCCTCGTTTGGAAGAATTGATCTAGAAAATCCTTAGACCTTAGTCGTTAGGCCAAGAGAACAAAAATTTTCATCTCCCTTTTTGTTGCTAACATGTTACTGCATGCACTATACTCCCTATATATCACACTCGCATGCCAATTGAATGCCGATCGATTTTGTGCGGACAAACTATTTCAGTTAACGTGTCATTTTGGCTAACTACGTACTAATTAATGCTAATATATTAAGCCAAAAACCTGGATTGTGAGTTTCTTTGTACTGCCATCAACCTCTGAATGCCTACTTGAATTGCCATGACACATCTCACATTAACTCCACATTATCAAAAAAATTTAAAAAAAAATCATCAATTTCAGTTTTATTTGGCAAGCACTTCATCTAGCTTATACTCCATCCATTTCTTTTTAATTTATTTACTTCACTTTGGGGAGAACCAAGGAGAAAATGCAAAAGTATGAGAAAGAAACTATAAAGGGGAGAGAGAAATTGAAAAATGAGAGAGAGAAACTAAAAAGTAGGTTAAATATTAAAAAGTGGATGACATGGGTGGAAAAAGATGAGAAAGTAGATGTGACATGTTACCAAAAATAAAAAAAGCAACAGTGTGTAGATTAAAAAGAAAAGGAGGGAGTATTACTTTCAGGCTTTTAGCTACTACTTTCAGTTAGCTTCTTTTTTTTCTTTTTGATATTCTACTTCTACTTCAACTTTTAAGCACTAAAAGTCATCATTTTAGCTAACATAAATATCAATTTTGGCTCATTTTTACCTTATAATCAAGTGGTTTGCCAAAATTAGCAGCCTTTCAGCTTGATTTAACCACCTTTAGATTATTTTTACTTTTGCTTTATTTTTACAAGATTTGTGAAATACACATCTAAAGTATCTTACTAATCTTGAGCTTTTAAGCCACTATATCTTTTCAACTTTCATCTATTTTAATTTTTAGTGTGAAATAAACTAGTTTTGCTAAACACGTCAAAAGTAAATAGTATCCTATTAACCGAGGGCCAAGATACATCTTTTAAATCTAGAGATGATACTGTGATAATGTCTAAATTATCACTTCAGCTGTTTTTTTTTCCTGAATTTTTTTTTAAAAACTTATCTAAACTCATCTAAATTTATCTAAACTTATTTTGTAAAATTTTACCTTTGTCTCAAAACAACTTATTTATTTGAAATTGTCTTATCTGTGTTAAATTGTTTGAAAATTATTTAATTTGTCTGAACTTATTTGAATGTATCCAAACTTATTTGAACTTATAAGGACTTAATTTGTCCGAAATAAATCAAAATAAGTTGAAATAAACACACCCTCATACTCCTTGTTTCAGTTTCCTATTTGTTCCTTCTCCTATATATTAGGATTTTATTTTTACCCTCGTTAAAAATATTTCCTTTCATGGCCCCAATTTTACCCTCCTCTAATTCCCTAAAGGCCTCATCTAGCGATAACCACTATTTCTAAAAATTCCTCTTTCTTCTCATAAACTACACTTTAATGCTGCAATAATAAATCTCACTTATATATCCCATTACTCCATCCCCCCGGGGGGTGTATTATATTTATTAGTATTACATTTAGTTTAGGAAAACATATCCTAAACTAAATGTAATACTAATAAATATTATCTCTAAATAAACACTTCTAGATAGATAAATTTAGGAAATACTCCTAAATATATCCTAACATATTTGCATACAATTTTTTGGGCAATTTATATTATTAGACAGTCTCATGATCAAATATTAGTAGATAGCTAGTATTCCACAGTTAAGGCTAGCTAATGAAAAACTTTTTTTGACATAGAAGAAACAGCTTGTTGGACCTGTTGCCTACTGACCTTGGTAACCTGACACCATCGTAGCAACTTAGCAACGCTACATTTTTTTTTTTTGGGCCCCCTTCCGGGAACCCGTGGTAAGAAGAATTTCCTCCCGGATGCCGCACGCGCCACTCACCCGAGGCCCAACAAGCCCCAAACCCCCCTCCCCCCAACAATATTGAAATTTGCTTCCACCAAGATTTGAACCTTGGTCTCCCATGTGGGAGATAGGAAGCCATATCATTGGACCCAAGGAATCCTTGGTACTTAGCAACGCTACATATGTCCCGTATTCTATGCTTGAAGGTAAACTGGTAATATCATGTCCTAATGAAAAAGTTAGACAAAACCTCAAAAACTTTAAAGTTGCACAAAATAAATAAAAATCAAGCAAAATATATGAAAAGTCAATTGATATAAAAAAATGTTTTATCAAACCGTCTCATAAGTTGCCATTCTTTTCTATGCTTACGCTTTAAAGGTCTGTATATTTAAAATAATGACGAGGTATCTATTTCTTCAATTAATGTTAGGTAACTAACCCCTCATATATACGTACAAAAGCTCAATAGTTGGAACTCACAAGAGAATACATTTATGTGAAACTATCATCTCTCAAGTGCATGCATATTTTTACGTAAAGGCATAAATCACTTATTTGGATGTGTTGTCACTTGTCACCGATCATTTGTTTATTTTTGTGGTTAATTAATGAGATTTTTTTGCTAAAAAACTTCCATAAAAATTTTCACTATACAAACCACGTCTTTTCTAGACTAGAAGAATACACCTAGCTCAAGTTAGATGGAGTTTACTGTATATAGTGACATATATGCAAGTGCAATCCACCTTATTGCATTTATTGTATGCTAAATTTGTAACTAGATGTGCTTATTGTACCTCTAGTTCATAATGATGACAAATTAGCTCCCACCAAAAGTTTGTTTTACATATCATTAAGAAATGACCAAAATCGAGATGATGATATTTAGTTCATTCCTTTTACTTGATTTCCCATTATCTTTCTAATAGTTTTTTTTTAATTTGATTACCCTACATGATTATTATAGCATCATTTTATTTTGGGAGGACAAACATGTTTATCAGGGGGTAGATGAGGGTGTGCAAAGAGCTCAACAATACAGGACCCCAAAATTCTAAGGGCCCTTAAATATATTATTTTAAAAAAATTTACTTCAGATTTGAGGAAATTACCCTTATTTTCCACCCTTAATAAATTTCTCAATGATCAATCTTTAAATTTTCAACTTTCCAACTTTCATACCTAACCTTCCGTCTTTATTTTTTATAAATTTGGGAGCCTAATTTTCATGTTAGAACATGGGCCCCTAAATCTTCAAGACGGTCTTGATATTGTTTATTATTGTTTTATGAGCTACTAATACTCCACTTAAGCAATTAGCATAATAACTATGTCTTTGTCGTTTAGAACAGTTCAGATACAATCCTTTCCCATCTTCTAATAATTGTCATTTGAGGTTATACACAAATTTTAAAAAAGAATTAATGAAGTATGTTGTGAGTTTGTGACAGATGCAATTAACGGAACAAACAATTAAAGAATAATCGACACAGGGATTTAACGTGGTTCACTAACAATGTGTTAGTTACGTCCACACAACAGGGATAACTGATTTTTATTAGGAGTAGGAGAGAGAGTACATATTACTGAATGTGAAGGCACAAGTTAATTATAGGGTTTATATAGTACCCTACTAAATGATCTAAACAGATGGGTCTAAATCCGAAACTAAAATAGACCCCCGTGCTTGGTTAATCATAGTGCTAGATAATTCAAGTCATATATCAACAAAGTATTTTTGTATTTAAAGAGGCAATTAGTAGAATAGTACTCCCTCTGCTTTTTTTATTTGCTACATTATTGTTGCGCGGTTTTTAAGACGTTTTTAACCCTTAATATATCTTATTTCTTTTAATTAAAAATTACAAAAAATTGATATTATGAATCTACACATCGAGAGTCGAGACGAATCTAATAAGACCACACATGATTATATTTTTACTTAAAAAAATCAAAATAATCGGTCAAAGTTAGTGGTACATTTTCCAAAATAATAATGTAGCAAATAAAAAAAGCAAGGGAGTATGTTCCTACAATTTAAACACATAAATTATATTCCCTCACTCTATTCTTTTCTACTTCTACATTTTTGACGTTTTTCGATGCATACATTACCATTGATTGTGCTTTAGAATAAAGACAGAAAATGGAACTAGTCTATACACTATATTGTTGCTAGGAAACCACAAACCCCTAGGCTTGCGTCGTCTAGAACTCTAGATCTCTTCCTCAAGTTTACCATTAAAGGATAGTGATCGTTAATGTCTAGCTAATTGGTTGGTAAAACAAAAAATTGATATTTTAAATATATACATTGAAAGAATTCCAATACCAATTTTTTTTTGCTAATTAAGTAAGTAGATTAAACAAACATCATTTTACAACCTAACACTCACCTTAGGAAGGCAAACCAACTAGGTTAGACTCCCTTCACTAAGGCAAGGCTTCCAACACTGGCCAAAGCCACATGCTAGCTACTTACAAGCTTGTAAACCAATTGTAATCTTTTCTAGATGTTTTCTTAGGCAAAACTGCTAATACCCTTGCTATGATAATACTCTTGATCTGTTTAACACTAGCATCTACACTAGGAACATGCTAATTCCAGTGCACTGAATTTCTTCCTTGCCATACCACATATACTAGTGCATTTATCCCAGCTAGTATAACATACTTTTGGAACTTGGTTCTTCTACTATGATGCACTCTTCTAATCAGCTGAAGCAGTGTTGCTGTAGTACAGTTAAATTGAAACCATTCTTTAATCCTCCTCAAACATCTAGCACTATATTCACACTCAAAAAATAGATGCTTATGACTTTCAGCGTGCCTCCCACAAATCAGACATAAATCATTTGGACAGATTCCAAATTGAGCAAGCTTTTCAGTAGTTTGAAGCTTGTTTTGCACTGCAAGCCAGTTGATAAATCTATGCTTTGGAAGACATAGTTTGTTCCATACTAAAAAACATCCCATGATACACCAAGCTTCTCTTCAAGAAGCTTATCATATATATACTTCACAGAATAGCCAGTCATGCTGCAAAACTCATTTTGAGAGAAAACTAACTTGAGTTGTTCTTTGATTGCACATACCTTCCTCCAGTACCAGCTGGCCCCTGAATTAGGTAGATAAGACCACCAATCTTCATTTTTCAAGTATACTGAGTTTATCCATCTAAGCCATACACTATCTTGTTTGGTGGCCACTGCCCATACATACTTACCAATGAATGCTACATTCCAGAGTTCAACATTCCTAAAACCTAAACCACCTTTGGACTTAGGATAGCATAATTTCTCCCAAGCAATTGCACCAGGCTTTTGTGTGAAATAACATCCATTCTAGAGGAATGCCCTGCAAATCTTATACTTATTTCCTGTAAGACTTTTCTAGGAAGAAGAAATACTTGGGACCAGTACATGTGCAGACAGAGGAGAACATAATTGATGAGTTGTACTCTTGCTGTATAAGACAAATGTCTTGAGCTCCACACTCTTATTCTCATTGTTATCTTCTCAATTAAGACTTCACATTGAGCATCAGATATCTTCTTGGCACAAATAGGTACCCCAAGGTACTTGAATGGCAAGGATTGTTGTGCAAATCCAGAAATTTTAGCAATGTTTTGTACATCTGCAGAATCCATACGACAAGTATACATTGCTGACTTATTGGTGTTTGCTTTCAGCCCTGATGTGTCTGAGAACAGCTTGAAAGCCCTTAGTAACAAATACATAGATACAAAATCTCCTTTACTGCATAAAATTAAATCATCTGCAAAACACAGATGAGTTAATTTCATTTCTTTGCATCTAGGATGATATTGGAATTGCTCAATCTCAGTAAGTTTTGTCAAGATTCTTGACAAATACTCCATACAGAGTACAAAAAGCAGAGGTGACATGGGGCACCTTGCCTCAAACCTCTAGAGGATTTGAAAAAACCTCTCATTGTAGCATTAAGCATGATAGAAAAGACTGGTGTAGTCACACATGCCATAATCAACTCTCTAAATGAGTCAGGAAACCCCAATGCACTAAGCATCTCATTAAGAAAATCCCAGCTGACAGTATCATACACTTTTTGGAGATCAATCTTGAGCAAACAGCTTGGCTTGACCTGCTTCCTTCCATAGTGCTTCACTAAGTCTTGCAGAACCATGATATTGTGCACAATGTACCTACCATGGACAAATCCACTTTGATTTTCCATGATAAGATCAGGTAGCACTTGTCTGAGTCTACCACATAAAAATTTTGCAATACACTTGTAAATAGTATTACAACAAGCTATGGGCCTGAATTCAGTAACATTGTGTGGACATTTTATCTTAGGAACCAAGGTGAGAATAGTGTGATTTAATTCTCTCAAAATTCTGCCTTCTTGAAGAGCATCTTGAACTGCACCAATTAGATCCTCTCCCACTATAGACCAAGCATCTCTATAGAAATATGAGCTAAATCCATCAGCTCCTGGTGCTTTACACCCAGGAATTGAAAACAATGCTTTCTTGATCTCAGCTGCAGTAAATGGAGCATTAAGAATTTGCCTATGCTCTTCAGTAATAACTGGACCTTCTTGTACTAGTTGTACATTGACAGCTTTCCTTATTGCAACATCTTTGCTCAACAGTTTTTCATAATAGTCCAAGAAAGCTTGAGACACCCCTTCAGGAGTATCTTGCCATAAACCTGCATCATCATAGATACAATGTACCTGATTTTGGATCCTTCTTGCTTTGATGCTCTGATGGATGAGAGCAGTGTTCTCATCTCCATCTTTGATCCAAGCACTTTTTGCCTTTTGTGACAAAAATTCAATGTGTGCTTGATGCTTTAGATGATACTAATGTTGCCTGGATTTTCATGCATAAGTTTCTGTGCAACAATCATATCATGATATGCTTTCAGTTCAGCAGCTTGAATGTCATGAAAACCTTTTTTATTAAGGTCTTTCATAGCAACTTTCACCATTTTCAATTTCTTGACAAATTGAAACATTTTGGTGCCAGAAGCAGAATTGCTCCAAGCACCCTTTACTGCATCTTCAAAATTTGGTGATAATCTCCACATTGTGAAATACTTGAATGGTCTATGACCATCCTGTATATCAGGATACACAGCTAACACTGCTGGAGAGTGATCAAATTCACCCTCACAGTGGAAAGAAACCTCTGCAGTAGGGAAAGCATCTTGCCACTGTTTGTTAGAAAGCATTCTATCCAACTTAGAAAAGACCCTTGCATCACCTTACTGTTTATTGTTCCAGGTAAAGAAATTACGATAACTTTTTATATCTTGCATCCCACATTCCATCATGCAAATTTTCATGTCCCTAATTTCATGCCCCCTCACCTGAGAGCCAATTCTTTCATCTGTGTGCATAAAACAGTTGAAGTCACCACTCATTAACCATGGTGCATCAACTTTTATTTGCTTCAGATCTTGCCACAATTCTTCTCTATTTGCTCTTTCATTAAAACCATAGATGAAAGTGCAATAAAACCCCAATTTGCCACTGAGAGGCTGTAAATAGCAATGCAGCATTTGACTTGACCCCTGAATAATATTGACATGGTAACTACCAGGTTTCCAGGCCAATACAATTCTTTCTCCTGGATGATAGCTTGAGTTTGTAGTAAAGCACCACCCATTAAACACCTGTTGATATAATCTACCAAGGTTATGAGGCTTAACCTTGGTCTCTAAGAGGCTAACAATGCCAACAGAAGTTTTGTGAATATACAGATACACATCCTTCTGTTTCTTGGCATTGTTAACGCCCTTTACATTCCAGCATAGGAGCTTATCCATGCTGAGTAGGAGGAACTCCGCCTCCTGCCATCTGAGGTTGCATTTCCACATTTAACTCATGCCCATCATCCTTCTGGTATTCAGCTTCATTTAGAAGTTGAAACAAATTTTGTGTACTTGTCTGCTTCATATGTGTAGTTCTGACCCTAATAGGCCTTAAAGCTCTCTGAAAACCCTCTTGATCCACCTCAGGAGTCTTCTCTGGGTGTGATGCAATGATCACAGGTGCTTTCTCTTGAATTACAGGGTCTTTCTCTATTACTTCCAGTATTGGTGCAGCAGGTAGGTGTGTGCACAAACCGGTCCGGACCGGAATTTGGACCGGACCGGAATCCGGTCCGGTCCTCGGTCCACAAAAATTCCCGATTCCGGGTTTCCGGTCCGGTCCGGTCCAAACCTGGAAAATTCCGGTCCGGACCGGTTGGACCGGAATTTCTATTATTTTAGTAAAAAAAGAGTTTATATGTTAAAAAAAGTTTTAAAAGGTAGAAAGTTAGAAATTTAAAAACCTACTATTTATTACTTTAGGATTATTGTTATTAAAAATACTTATTTTGTAATATATCTAATTTATAAAATATATTTAAATAAAATAAAAAAGAATTTTTTTTTAAAAAAAATATAGATTCCGGTCCAACCGGTCCAAGACCGGACCGGAAAAATTCCGGTCCAGACCTTTCCGGTCCGGTCCCGATCCAAGAAAAGGTCGATTTCGGTCCACCGGTCCAGCCGATTCCGGTCCGGTCCGGTCCTGGACCGGTGCACACCCCTAGCTGCAGGCTTGGATTTAACTACCCATACCTTTTTTGTCCTCTTCAGTCTACATTCCTGAATTGAATGCCCAATACCTTTGCAATGATGGCATTGGTTGGGTTTCCACTCAAATGTCACAGGGACTTCTACCAAATCTCCATTTTCATTCCAATAGCTAATAGATTCAGGGAATTTCTGATCTTTTTTTACCTCAACTAGGACTCTAGCATATTGAATTTTATCCCTATTCCTAGTTGCATCATCACGTTTAATTGGATCACCAAGTTGTGAAACAATTTTGTGCAATGATTTTTCCCCCCAATACTTCAAATTCAGTTTCAATTGTACCCAAATTGGCAATGCCTTAATATCATCCTTTTCAAAATCCATTTCAGCAGACCAAGGCTTCAATATCACAGGTTTATGATCAAAAAAGTAATGACCAGCAAGTATCTTATCTCTAGTATCCATAGCTTTAAACCTCACTAGATACATCCCTTTTTTCACTAACACCACCTTATCAGGATTATGATTCTTCCAAATTCGTCGTAAAAACCCCTCCATTACCTGAATTGGTGGATTCGCCCCTACTACATAACATACAATCGATGAATTCCAATAATCGATCTCATCTTGTATGTCTTCCAATTCAATATGCACAGGTTCTAACACAATTTCAGTATCAATTTCAGGTTCAGCAAACATATTCTCAACAATGTTATTCTGTGCTATTTCATTTTCTTCAGCATGAACATCATTATCGTCATTCAAAATTGGCTGAAAAACAGGGTGATTACCTGACTTTGAACCTCCAGATTTGCCAACACTTTCATGAATTGATTGTAACCATTCATTGAAAGTGTGATGAATCGCTGATTGTTGTTGCAACTGTTGAATGGAAGATTTTGGTGTTAAAATTTGGCCAAGTCCAAAATCCAATGCTTCAACCCCCATAATCTCATCCAAAGAACATGTTCTTAGAGCTTGAGAATCCGATGATGGACCTTTTGCTTTCTGTTTATCTCCATTGCTACTAGCCTGAGTTTTCCCGCCAGATTTCCGCGCCATGGCAACTTCGCATTCAAGCTTCGAAGGAAACTTGGAGAGAAAACTAGACCATTATTTCTTTTTCATTTTTCCTGACGGCAGTTCCAATACCATTTACATGATACAACATTTGTTTTTTTTTAACTATTAGTAGAATGATAGCCTAAAAAAAAATAAAACTATTAGTAATATAAATATGGTCAAAGTGATTATATATATATGAATATAGTGCAAAAGGTCAATTTAAGGGAGTGTTGCATTCATATGTTATAGATTATATATAATTATCGGTTTTTTCACCAGGCACCTCTAAGGTTTAACAAAAATGCATCAGGTATCTCTCTTATTTTAGAAATGTACCAAATGCCATGATGTTTTATGGATATGCACCAAATACCGTTACTAAATAACGACGTCAGTTTGAACTTTGATGTTAAGGGTGCAAACTTAATGCACCTCCTAACATCAAACGCTCAAACTGATCATCCCATTACTCAGTAATGACATTTTGTACATATTCATAAAACCTTAGGGGTATTTGATGCATTTCTAAAATAAAAGGGAAACCTGACACATTTTATTAAACCTCAGAGGTTTTTGGTGAACAAACCACATAATTATACTACATCGTATTGACTGAGACCAACGTAAGTTAGGTTAACTAGCGTCATCCTCAACTCATCCCTGACTCTTTATATCTTATTACCATTCTAATATTGTGATTGTTTTACCCTAAATCGAAAATGACTTTAAAAATATTATCATCTTACATGAAGAGTCGGCATTTGGAACCGTGGTACGTAATCAGGCGGCAATATAATTAGGCTAAAGACATATACGTTGAAAACATGTTAATGTCACAATTTACTAGGTGGGAATTTTATGGCAACTTTGGGATTTCTGAAGATGATCATCACTACATATGCCTTTAGCTTTTTACTAATCAAATTAATCGCCTCTGTATATATTCTAGATGTTCTCGAAACTAAAATACCGTGTTTGCTCACCATATGTAACATTTTTAAGTAACCATATTTCAGATAACATAATAAATTAGCTGAACCGCCTCATATCTTCATATTCTTAAACTTCAATTCGTAATCTTTTTTAGACTATTCTTCCTGAACTTGCATTACTTTCTCACATGTACATGACCTGCAAAATGACTTGTCTCCTCCTAATAACCACCCT
This sequence comes from Beta corolliflora, assembly GCA_947648045.1. Classification (NCBI taxonomy): domain Eukaryota; kingdom Viridiplantae; phylum Streptophyta; class Magnoliopsida; order Caryophyllales; family Amaranthaceae; genus Beta; species Beta corolliflora. Next base: position 64,644 of record CANSZD010002818.1, on the reverse strand, counting down.
CAATCATATAATCCAACTTTCTTCAATAATCCTATAAGAGAGCTGATCATTGTTGATCATGACCCCCATTTGCTAATAATATTAACTACCATTATTAACATCTAGACGTGTGAATTTTTTCACCTTGATTCTTCCTATTTTAATTTAGTTCATTGTTAACCTAATCTCCTTTTAATAGGATATTCAAATACTGATTGAATTTCATAAGCATCAATTTAGTTAGTAGAAACCACAACTTAACATTCTGTAATAGGAAATAATTATTAAAGTTTCAAAACGATTAATTTCTTACTAGGACAAAAATTCTAACACAGATGCTGGTTCATTATATCAATCGACACCTAATATTAAGATATGAATCATATTAGCATGACGTACTCTGATATAAAAATCAAATTTCTTAGAAGAAATGAAATTAAAGGGATGACTCAACAACATTGTAGATTCAACGAGCTTAATTTTGTATTACTCGTAAGATTTGAAGGGCTCATTTTGACATATACAATATTAAAATTTCCAATAGACCTACACAAAACACCCACTAGTCTTTTGCAGATGAGAATTGAGACTATTGTACATATATATAATAATTCACTGAAACTTTATTTCAAAACAAAATTGACAACACATATAGTAGCCTACTTGTACATATATAGTTAATTAACCTCACATATAAATTTACATTTTTTCTTGCGGTCTAAAAACGTTAGTTTTTTTACTCGTCGGGATTGGACTCCCAACATAAGGTCAACATTGTTAAATTTTGTACAACAAACAGATATTCAAATCATTTCAAAATTCGCATTTTAAAGAACAAACCCAACAACGAGGGAGATCACCAATTCACCATATGCTTTGGCTCTGATATCACATAAGAGACGTTATTGGGCGGACCAATCATCGCATCTATCTGGTCATGATATGTGTATATGTTACGACTTAACGACTCTTCCACCATATTGAGTGACCTTAAATCTAAACTATATTTTGATTTGTACGAGGAGACACTTCTCATCTCACAGTCTGATCTAAATTGTATAACGTTGGCTGTTTCTTATGACCATTTCAAGCTTCCATTGCAGTTTTTTCATTCTCATCCACAAGTAAGATTTATCGGGAAAGAGCTTAGCTTCCTCGGTTATATGCTATGGAATGTAGTAATAACCAACCAATCATTTAGATATTTCCAAACATTTGAATTAAAACAACAATTTCGATTGGTTATCTTCTAGCTACAAAATGTGCGTTCAGGGACATGATAGAGTAACCCTAAGGGTTGGCAACTCTTATATGAAAGATAGAGATAAAGTATAATAAATGCGTTAGTTGTAAGGACCTTTTTTCTCTCCAAAATATTGAATTTATTATTATTTTCTCTCTATCTCTCTCATGATGGTTGCCAACCCTTAGGGTCATCCAAACATTTTCCTGCGTTCGGTCATCGAAATGGATTAGGTTGTGACACTCCTAGCTACGTACACCCATTTCCAATAAAAGCAGAATACGAAGTCTATCAGAAAATATTAGTATTTCTTATTTTTAAATAGATGCTCCATTTTGACTTTTGTACTATTCACAATTTCACATACTCTACTTTAATAATATTTGTCTACATATGTATAAAACCTACCGTGCATATTATTCGAAAAAAAACCTACTGTGCATACAAGATATTGTTGAATTTGTCTCGACGTAAATTTTCAAAATATCAATTTTTATGACTTTTTAGTAATAGATAATTAGAGACAACAATTGTCAAAGTTGAACATTCGCAAGTGTGCAAGTCAAAATAGAGTATCTATTTTAAAACGAAGCGAGTTTTTTTTGGGTTTATCTTGCTAATTGAAAAATCTTGTCAAACTTTTATAAATGCAAATGATCAGTACTAGAATTCAAACAAAAGTCAACAAGAAAAACATGAACAATAAAATGATGCAAACGTACTACCGTTCACCCCATAAGACTTTACCAACCAAGCTAAATATAATGTGCTGATTTTTTTCATTGTTGTTGCGAGTAATGCAATGTATCTTATCTCTATTATATATGGGAACTCCTGACTTTTTAGTGTCCACCCTCTTTACCCAAAATACCCCTAATAACCAAACAAAATTACTAATTGCATTCTCTCATTTTTTTTTAAGAAAAGGGAAAAAAAAGGATCCCTAAAACTGTAAAGTAGTTACATCTGCACCAACAAAAATAAAAAATAGAACAATATACTTGAATGACGATTAAGTAAAAACTTCCACAAAACCACTTACACGCGATGTCACGCACGCATTGCGTGCAAGAGATACTAGTATGCAATATGTACACATTTAACCTGTGACGGTTGAACTTGAAGGTTTTCAAACTAAAGACTGTGAATGAGTTGCTACCATCTACACTAAACTTTGCTACAGATAATGATATTATATCATACTTTTACTACAGTAGCAAATTTGATTACGATTGCGCCATCAAAAAAATTGTTAAACGATTGCCAAAGTCTTACTTAATTAAATAATATTCCGACTTTGTCGTTAAATTTGAACTGTTTAAAATTCTCAACACAGCCTTTATTCGGTTATTCAAAGACAAAAGGCTAACAATAAAATGACACATGGATCATCCGTATTTGTCCACCAGAACTATGAAACTCTAAGAGAACACCACATCATCAATTTGGTATACGTGGAAGTCTATAATTGGAAATTGTTTAGGTAGAACTTAGAAGAGTAAACCTTGAAAAGTTGAGCACGAGTGCGTTTTGGGTGTAATATATTTGTGAAGGAAGCAGTAATGCCTTAGCCTTTCATTAAGAGTAAGCGTGTAATATATATACAACACAAAGTGGGCTTAATTACAATCATAAGCTAGCCCAAAAGAATAAAACCAAAGCCTATATGTACATATATATAAATAATCCCATTACCCCCCCTCAAGTTGGAGCATGAAGATCACAAATGTATTAACTCAAAACAACGGGAAGCTTTATTGTCACTAATAGGAAATATATCTCTAGTTTGTTTCGCCTGAGGACAAATGTGGCAGGTGTTATTCAAAGTAGAACACGATTTACTAACAAAAGGAAGAGACTGAACTACTCTCGCAGATGGATGACCTAAGCGCTTGTGCCAGAGCTCAAAAGAATTCGAACTGTCCACAGCCATAGTTTGAACCTTCGGAATGTTGCGAAAGTAGTAGAGTCCATCTCGTTGTTCACCTACTCCAATCAGCGTCCTCAAGTTGCAGTCCTGTATAACGCACAAATTTTTAGCAAATTGTACAACACAATTTAAATCATCAATAAGATGGGAGATAGAAATTAAGTTGCAATTCAATTTTGGTACATAAAGAACGTTGGTTAACACCAAACCAGGGCCCAAAATCACATTGCCGCACTTTGAAGCACTTGTTTTATGACCATCGGGAAGACTAACAGGACATGTCGGCATATCAATCACATTAGTTAATACATCTATATCACCGGTTACATGATGCGAGGCTCCGGAATCAAGAAGCCAAGGGTGTAAGAGGCACGTACCACTCATACGATCATCTGTGGGAGACTTTACCATTGTATTGCCAAGCATTGAGAGAAGTTGCTGCCACTGTGCCGAGGAAATCACAGGAGAAGAAGTAGAGGCAGCAGCCCCACCCCCTGTAGTATTGCCAACAACAGCAGCAACGGAAGCACCGTGTCCCTCCACAACAGGACCTGCATGAGACGCACTACCACCAGCAGTCCCTGACCCACGTCCCCGACCAGACCCACGACGATTCCGAGTTTCCCACCAGTCGGGATAAACACCAGTTTTGGCAAAACAATTCACAGCCTCATGTCCATTTTTGTTGCAAAAAGAGCATAAAAGTCCAGACTTATCCCTAAAAGTAGTACGGGATTTGCCTGGAGGTTGAGAATGCACAGCAAAGCCATGACTTCGGGGATCGATCAACGGGTGCGCGAGACGAGGAGCGAAGGTTTTCTTCCTGTAAGAGCGTCTGGTAAGCCCGATCAAGCGAGGGGAGTGGGTCTTGAGCCAATAAATTGGAACGTACAGCACCATAAAGTTCAGGATGAATACCAAAAAGAAAATCATGAAGACGATCTTCATCAAGACGTTGCTGAAATAATTCCCCAATACGACAAGTACACTTCCCACACGTACAGGACGGAAGGGGATAGTAAGTAGCCAACTCATCCCACAAAGGTTGGAGAAGACCGAAGTACTCAGCCACGAGCATGGTTTTCGTTTGTTTACATGCAGCAAGGGAAGCCTTGATATGTTGTTTACGTGGTCCGTTGCCGACGTTGAACCTAGCTTTCAAAACATCCCACAGAGGCTTGACGTCTTCGAAGAAAGGAATGGTTTTTCGGACAGAGGGATCAATGGTATGAAGAATCCATTGAACAAGGGTGGATTGAACACAATACCAATCTTCAAGCTTGGTTGGGTCCGTCGGCTTGGCAATCGTACCTTCAATAAATCCGAATTTCCGGCGAGACTTAAGGGATAGACGCATCGATCGCGACCACTCCTCATAATTATCTCCCTTGAAAACAACATTAGTGATGATATTACTCGGATTATCCTGCGTCCCAAGATAAAACGGAGAAGTAGGGTCTGGTTTCGTAATTTTGTCACCACCAGTCATGGCAGTGGGCAAAGCAAAGGGCTGCTAATAAGTCGAGATGGCAGTCCGCCGTAAAAGAAGCCCTAACAGTAGGTTAAGTCTGATACCATGTGAAGGAAACAGTAATGCCTTAGCCTTTCATTAAGAGTAAGCGTGTAATATATACAACACAAAGTGGGCTTAATTACAATCATAAGCTAGCCCAAAAGAATAAAACCAAAGCCTATATGTACATATATATAAATAATCCCATTAATATTACACCATAAATTAATGTGTAACAAAACCTTACACGTACATGATGACATAAACTACAACAAAAATGACATGACTATAGAAATAATGACATGAATCTTATGTCATTTTGTCATTTATTTCATGTCATTTAAGTTTTTTACAAAAGAAGTGTTGATTTTTGGGTTGTTACCTGGTGTAACAATTACACCCAAGAATTTGTGATACTTGAATTCTACCGAATTGAATTGGATGGCCGAAATCAAACCCAAATCCAAAATGCACCCATTCAAAGAGCTCTGACTCGAAAATGAATATATGATTGGATTTGATTTATTTTCTTCATAAGCTAATTGGCGACTAAACTCAAATTGACTAGAACAAGTGATCCTCATCCCAAATATAATTGGACTTGAATTAGCTTGATTTAAATGACATACTAAACTACTTGCTTTCCACCTCTATAACAGAGTACTCTGAAAAATGTATATATCATTAAGTTTGAAAATCTTATGTAGATAGACGAAAAAAAAACCCATCTAAGGCAGTATTTTTTCTCTCATATTTGAGCATAATCACGAAATCTAACGATAATATAATTTGTATGTATGTAGCTACTCGTTTGATGGTTGGAATCGATAGGTGAAACTTGAAAGTATGATGATGTATGTTGGGGTCTAAATATAGGACTCACGCCCATTATGACTTAGTTTCATGACTATTGCAATGCAACTAGGCCCAAGAGGAGGAAAGTGGGAGCAAGGCTTCTAAGGGATCGGCCCAACGCCACTCATACCTACTTCCCACTATATATACTCCACTTGGCACCGAAATAAAGGTAACTTCATCAAACTAAACAGACACATACATTTTACAATTCTCTCAACTCTCTTGCTTTCTATTACTCAACAATCTAACTTAAGCATCGGAGAGGGTTCAATTCGTTCGGTAACCCCCGGGTTAGTCTTCTTGTTTTGCAGGTTGGAGATTCGACCCAACATTCATCATACTCACATCCAATAATAGCAAAAGCTTACTTGCAAATTCTACTCACATTACTGTTTTTAGCAAAAACAATGTATATATTTCAATGTGCGGTAAGATGGGTTAGAAAATAAATTGTTATAAATATGGAAATTTGTCAATCTCATTTTAACACTTTAAAATGTTACGAAACACACACTAGGACCACATTTTAGATAATTCAGAATATAAAAAGAAGTTCAGACTTCATATTCCTGTAATTCTAGTACATATTATTAGAGCAAAAACTCCCTTGCTTGTTGGCGCCCCTGCTGGCCCAGTTTCGTTTTCTCCTCCTAATGAGCATCCTCCTACCTCAAACCAGCCCCTCCATTCACTAGTAGAATAATTGTTTATTGCTGCGGTTTTACCCATACGCAGCAATATATCACGTAAAAAAAAAGAAAAATATAAAATACCCATATTACTGCGGTTTCCGCCGAAAACCGCAGCAATATGGTTTTAGATAAATTTTTTTGAAATTTTTTTATCATTTGACCAAACATATTGCTGCGGTTTCTGTCAAAAACCGCTGCAATATATTAAAATAATATAAAAAAATATTATTTGGACCTATTGCTGCGGTTCCTACAAAAAACCGCAGCAATAGGCTTTTAAATTAATATAAAAAGAGTTTATTTAGGGTTTCAGCCTCATTTCACTCTTTTCCCTCTCATCAGTTCAGCCTCATGCATCTCCCTCTCCCTCTCATTTCTTTCACGCCTCTCCCTCTCCCTCACTCACCATTCTCCATCTCCAGTACTTCCTTCCTCAAAAGGGTTGCCGGAATTCCGGCCGAAAAGCGCAGCCCAAACAAGCATCAAGGCGCACCGTTTGCCACCTCCGCACCACCACAACAACACCCACCTGCCGCGGACAATCTCCGATCACCAGCCTCTCTTCGCTCTCACTCTTCTTCTCCGGCGCGAGGTTACCATCAGTTCAGTCCTTCACTCCTCTGCTCTCTCTCTCCTTCGCGCGAGGTTTTCCGGTGAGTTCATGTCTTTTTTTTCCACCATTTTTTCATTTTTGTTTTCGAATTTTCTCAATTTTGGTTGGATTTTCAGATCTGGACGATTTTCAACGACGATTGGTTGCCGGCGATTTTGTTTGTGCGATTTTCAACTACGATTGGTTGCCGGCGACAACGACGGTTTTCGACCCGGTTTTGGACGACGTTTGGTTGCTTAGGATTGTGGACGACGATTTTCGAGATCTTTTGTTTTCTTTATTTTTTGTTTTTTCACTTAAATTTTATAGTTAAATTTTATAGAGGTTGATATTTTCGTTTGTTCAGTGTAGTGTAATTCTTGTTTCTTGTAATTCTTCTATATCTCAGTTTTTTTTCTTCATTAGTTTCATTTTTGTTTTTTTGTTCAGTTTTCTTATTGTTGTTTTTTACTTTGTTCAGTTTTCTTATTGTTATTTTTTTCTTTGTTAGTTTCATTTCATTTTATGGTGGAAGTTTCTGATTTTTTGCTATTTTTCTGAATTTTTTTTATCTTTCGAATTTAATGGCAAAATGCAAAAAAAAAAAAAAAAAAAAAATTTTCTTACACCTGTACCTATTGCTGCGGTTTTTCCAAGAAACCGCAGCAATATGCCTATTTTTTATTATTAAATTCAGCATATTGCTTTGCGGTTTTCCCCTAGAAACCGCAAAGAATATACACTTTGAATCTGATATAAAATATATATATTGCTGCGGTTTTACCCAGAAACCGCAGCAATATGTTCAAATATTGCTGCGGTTTAAAACCGCAGCAATATATTTATTACCTATTGATGCCCTCTTTATTGCTGCGCGACCAAAACCGCCGCAATAGGCTACTTAATGACCGCAGCAATAAGCATTTATTCTACTAGTGATTCCATGCGCACCCGCTCCCAATCTGGCATTTTTAAGCCCAATTCGAAGTATGCGAGTATTGCACTTGTTACTTCCTCACCTTCTTCGATTTCTCCACTTCCTAAATCTCATAAAAGTGCCCTTGATGATCCTAACTGGTATACCGCCATGTGTGATGAATATAATGCCATGATTGATACTCATACTTGGGATTTGGTACCGTGTCCTCCGGATGCCAATGTGGTTCGTTGCTTATGGGTTTTTGCTCACAAAGAAAAATCTGATGGTACTTTTGAAAGATATAAAGCTCATTTAGTGGCTAATGGTAAGAGTCAGGAGGTTGGAGTGGATTGTGGTGAGACATTTAGTCCAGTGGTGCACCATACTACAATTCGTACTGTGTTGAGTTTGGCTGTTTTCCATTATTGGTCTATTCATCAGTTGGATGTGAAGAATGCTTTTCTTCATGGTGATCTTCAGGAGACTGTTTACATGCATCAGCCTCCCGGGTTTGTTCATCTTGACAAGCCTAAGCATGTGTGCCTTCTTCGGAAGTCTCTTTATGGGCTCAAACAAGTCCCCCGAGCGTGGTATCAGCGGTTTGCCACTTATATTCTCTCTTTGGGTTTTCACAACAGCAAGTGTGATCCATCTCTTTTTATTTTCAGACGAGGCTCCGACACTGCTTATCTTCTTCTCTATGTTGATGACATTATCCTTACTTGCTCATCTGATGATCTACGGACACGTGTCATTGCTCTTCTTAGTTCTGAGTTCGCGATGAAGGATCTTGGTCCTTTATCTTATTTCCTTGGTATTTTTGTCTCTCGTACCAAGGATAGCATGTTTCTATGTCAGCGCAAATATGCTATGGAGATTCTTGCTCGTGCTGATATGTCTTCTTGCAAGTCTGCTGCAACTCCAGTTGATACGAAGTCTAAGCTCAGTGCTTCTAGTGGGAATGGGGGCTCTTCAGTATCTTACCTTCACTCGTCCGGATATTTCGTATGCCGTTCAGCAGGTATGTTTATTTATGCATGCCCCGCGAGATCCTCATTTTCATGCTCTTAAGCGTATCCTTCGATACCTCAAGGGCACTCTTGACTATGGCATGCACTTGTCTTCCGCTCCCGCTACGGGCCTTGTATCTTACACTGATGCTGACTGGGGGCGGGTGCCCTGATACTCGCCGCTCTACCTCTGGTTATTGTGTGTTTCTTGGTGATAATCTTATCTCATGGTCTTCGAAAAGACAGGCTACTTTGTCCCGGTCTAGTGCCGAGGCCGAGTATAGGGGTGTGGCGAATGTTGTTGCTGAGACGACATCGATCCGTAATCTGTTACTTGAGCTTCATTGTCCATTAAAACGAGCTACAGTGGTGTATTGTGATAATATTAGTGCTGCTTATATGTCTCATAACCCAGTGCAACATCAGCGCACTAAGCATGTGGAGATGGACATTCATTTTGTTCGCGATAAGGTAGCTCTTGGTCATACACGTGTTCTTCATGTACCTTCTTCTTCTCAGTTTGCCGATATCTTCACTAAGGGTCTTCCTCAACCCTTGTTTACGGATTTTCGATCCAGTTTGAGCATCCGCCCTCCTCCTGCTCAACTGAGGGGGTGTATTAGAGTACATATATTGTATATATGTTTAGTATCTTTGTATACATAATTAGCATATAGTATTTATGGTAATTAGGTTTATTGTACTCTAGTATATATTATCAATGATATGCAGCAGCCTCCCTAAGGGAGTATTCCACATTCTTACACATATTTTACTTACTTTCACTTTATTCCTTCATTTAATACCAACACTAGGGTGTGGTCTAGGGCATGCCCACGACATAACATTTATACATTCTGATTAAATTATAGTGAAGGACAACTATTATCATCATATATATGAACTTAGAAGAATCTTGAAATAATTAATTGAAAAATTAGCTAAAATTGATGGAATATCAATTTAGTAATAAGGGTAAGATAATATATAGATTATAGCAGTAGTATAATGTTATTATCATATAGTGATAAATGTGTAATAACTAATGACTATTGCTACGGTTTAACAAAAATAAGGCTCTATTATCTTGTGTCTATTTTGAAATATGAAGTGAGATTTGACTGGATTGATGGTCAAACTCATACTTTTCAAATTAGAGGCTATATATTCGAGACTTGTGATAATCTTATTTTTAGTGAGGGGCTAACTGGAAATGATATCTTTGCTTGTAAAAAGAGTATGCGACAAATAAACTGGTTTGACTACGCCTTATTGCCTTTTGATATATAAGGAGATAGATAGATTTACCAAATTTATGAGTAAAATGATAGTATGGTACCTTTAATGAAATTTTGCTCCATTATGAGCCAAGTGCTAATTTACAATAACTTGTCAATATATATATATATATATATATATATATATATATATATATATATATATATATATATATATATATATATATATATATATATATATATATATATATATATATATATTACATGTCATGCATCGATGTGTGACGTATATGCATTGCACAACAAGTGAGATGTTACGTGTTTAAGAGTCCGTTTTTGAAGAGACAATCTCACGTTAGTGTTAGCGCGTGCATCAAACTAGCGACGGAATTAGTTAAGCGATTGGACCTATTAGTTATGCTAACCTCAAATTGCTTCGGATGAATTAGTTAAGCGCTAAAGTATATTAGTTAAGTGCTTGAAGTATATATTTTAGATACATCATAGAAACCGGATTACAACGCATTTGGCACTAATTTCAGTATCACACATAAATCATTCTATATTTCTTCTCTAATCCATCGAGACGCCCTAAAACCTGCATTATTTTCCTCCTCCACTCTGTGCCTACAACCCGAATTCGTTGTTTAATTTGAATGTAAGTAAAATATTTGAGCACTGCGTTTGCAGTGGCAATGTCCACAAACACTAACTTTGTTGTTGTTTCACCTGACAAGATGTCTATCATGTTTGAAGTGAAAGAAGAGTTTGACACAGATTCATAACAAAGGGTAATATATACGCCCATGATCGACGATAACTTGCACTTGCAAAAACATTGAAGAAACAAGTCAGATCACGTTTGGTACCGAAAACTTAACGTTTGTATTTGAAAGTTTAACTTTTTATATGAAAAACATAACTAATACTTAAATGTTATAAGTTATTAATTTATTCGTAATAGTTAAATAATATGATGTGAAAGTTATGCTGACAGGATTGTTTTGAGAATCATGCATATGCATTCAATCATGCACATGCGTTCAATCACAACAATACCACATATGTACATGTGCAAAAGGTGGACTAGATTACCAAAGAGCGAAGTGTGGAAAAGAGAAATAGATAGAGAAATCTCTGGAGCAGTTTCAAACAACGTAATCCCATGGCAATATGAAAACCGCAAGAAACTTCTATAATCTCATTCTCAAAAGTCAAGATAATGAAGATGCAAGAAATGTTCTGCAAGAAGTCTACGAAAATACTGCTGCAAGTATAAACAAAGTCTTAACTACAAAACCAATTGTAGAAGAATAATGCTCATCAAGTACAACTACATTGGTTATTTAGACCCGAATCGTGCAAAACCAAAGGAAGAAGTGCAAGGAAGAAAAGTTCTTTTGAGAAGACTAAAAAAACAAATTCCAAGAATCGAATTTAAATTGGTACAATTACTCCAAATGCTAGGTCGTTTTAAGTTTTTTTTTTATGTTGTCTTTTGTATTTGACATTTTAGATTTATAAAAAAGTAATTATCTTCGCTTATATTGGAAACTAAATAATGCTCAATAGATCTTAACTAATTATAGAACAACACTAACTAATGTACTAGATATGTTGACTAAAAAATAATGTAAGTCTACATAAAGATTACCAGCTCTAAACTATTGTGCTAAAATACTTTAATTAATTCGCCAAAAATATTAACTAATTCACCAAAAAATATTATCGTGAGAATATGTGAGACGCTGGTCTGTTTTTGAAAACATATATATCTCTTGACCTGGGCAATCTTTATGTTAAAACTAACGTTGAGGCCGTCTTTTCCAAGAATTTGTGGTGTACAATACACTTCAACATAAACACTATCTTCGTTACGGCTCTCTCATGATCACAATATAAGTATTGATTCAAAATGTTACTTGTATTTATTGGCTTATTTGACGGAGACATTTCCATTTAAAGCTAGCTAGTGATCGAGTAAGAGTTAGCTAGTTAGTAGATATAGAAGGTATGGAGATATGCCATAAAGGGAAAGATATACTTGCAGCGCCTTTTTGACAAAAATAGTGTAGATCGAGATCTCTTTCTCGATGTGGACAATTTACAAGTGCATGCTGTTGATAGATATAGACTAGTAGTATATAGTACTCCTAGTAGTATGCAGAGATGATTCATGATCTTCGTTGGAAGATTACAACTTGTCCGAGAAGTTGCGATAATATTATTTGCACACCTTATGCTACTCTATTATTTTCACTAAATTCGGCTGGCTTTTTTAAAAAGTGAGGATATGTCGTAGGCCATTTGGACTTCATTTAAACAGCAGAATAAATTAAATGGATTTTGTTGTCTTTGTCATGTACGAGTTTTTTCTAGGGCATCGCTCTCGAAATTAAAAGGTTTCTTTTGACAAATTTTTTCAGGTTTAAGGTTTTTCTTGACAAAAAAAAATTTAAAAGGTTGTTTCTGACAAAAAGTTGCTTATAAAAGATTGTTTTTAACAAATTTCTCAATAAAAGCAATTACACAAAGATTTAACCGCGACTGTCTCAGTCATTACACTGGAATTGCCTCAACTTCACATTCCAATAAGTAAGATAGAGCATTAGCAAACCACTAGCCCAATAAATTCCCCATAACCTTCAAGCTAGCTCTAATTTGTTTTTTTTTTATAATTTATTTCATTTCATTAAAACTCAATTTAGAGTACGTTATGAGCAGCATCAAAACACCAAGACTACACCTCTAACATCATGACAAAGACAACCAACTTCTACAGCCAAATAATTAAAATACGACTACAACCCCGAAACAACATGAGCACTAAAACAAGATAAACAACACACTCCTACCAATTCCATGCACAAGCAACAACACCCAACATTAACAGCAGCCACAAAGCAAGGAAACGAAGGACAACATAAACAAAACACCTAAGAAACTCAAAGGACCCTTAAAACATTTTCAATGACATGAACACCATACTAGCTACTAGGATATCTGTTACTACACCCTCTCTTTGCTACTAGGACCTCATTTCTCTTCTCCATTTTATGGTGGAACCCAAGATGATGAAGAATTTGAGATTGATCATTCTTCTCCAAGTTATGATGGAGCCCTAAATGGCGAAGTAATTGACATTGATTTTTCTTCTTTGTCCATTGAAAAGGAGAACTTGGCACAACATTGCTCGAATTTGATTCAAACGACAAAACTGAACCATTACTAACATCACACCCTAAAACTACATTTCTAACATTTCCATTAGCACAAACTGAAACCTTATTTCCATCATCACAATCTGATTTTTCATTGATATATATCGCTATCTAAACCAACATTCTCCGACAACCTCTCTGGATTTGACGACACCTTCTCATTGGCACCACCAACATTAGTAATATGGTCACTGCTCAACAAACCAATAGAATTACAAGAGACATTTTGCTTCTTAACATAAACCATCCTTACACTCTAAGTCAGAACTAGAACCTGCAGATTTTCCCAATTCAGAAAAGCATCCACTTCTAACTTGAAATTACTATCGTGAGAGAAAGAAGAAGTTTCTCTGCCAAGCATGACAAAAGACTCCAAACAGATCGACTTTCTGTTTGACTCCAACAACAGCAACATCAGGTTGCTTCAACTCCTCTTGAGCAACTTGAAGAAAGGCATTGACAAAATTCCTCCAAGGATTAGCAACATTCATGGCAGGGACAAAAATTGAATACAAAACACCCTTAATCTCAACACTTAGCTTCAAATACCAACCCCATCTATTATAACCAGATTGAATTTTCCACCAAAGATGGCCAAATCGTTTATAGTATTCAAATTCAATCAACTTTGAACAACCGTTAAGGATATCGGAAACCCATTCAATTAACTTAATCGGATAATTAATCCACCTTTTTCGATTCTTAAAGAACTCACCTGTTTTTAAGAAACCATTAATTAACTCCATTTGGAAAGCCTTACCTTTGATTTGAATTCTCATATTTAAACTCCAAATTGACCAACTCCTCAAGAAGCCCACGAAAATACTACCCGAAATCCCACAAGAAACTTTGGATGCAACCCAACCACTCCGAATAATAAGGAAGAATTTTGTTAGTTACGTCTTGAGAACTTTGATTTGAATTGTCAATTCAAACTTAACTTTGATTTGATTTGGAAACTTGTTGACCCTTAGTTTTGAAGATTACTTGGAAACAAAGGACAAACTAGCTGTTATATCTAATATATGTTTCTACTTTATTGTCATGCAAGGTGTCATTGTGAATTGAGCAAAGAGAATACCAAATCAAAATTAAAATGGAGAGACTTAAATCAAGATTGAAGTGAAGATGCACTATAAATAATGATGCATGCTCGAAAGGAGGTTAGCCTACATTAGGGTGTAACTAATCTTCCTTGTAAGGTATGAGTAAGTTAATGGCAAGGAATTACGAACTTTTTATAAGCAACTGGGAATTATTCTTAAGTTGTGGGAACTTTTCCCTTGGCACTTGAGTCTAAGGAACAAGACGTGCGCCAAAGGAACTGTCGAACTAAGTTTAATTAAACTTGCAATTATCAGTAAATAAAACCTGTATATATTAGTGGTTGTTAATCAAATTTAAATTATGATCCTATAATTTTATGAAGTTGTTAAGTGGTTAGAGTTCATCTTAGGATAATATTTAAAAAGATTTTATTTAAATAATTAAAAGATTTTATTTAAACAATGAAAATATTTTATTGCAAAGGCAAATAAATAATCTAAGAGTCTACCAGTGTTCCACACTTCCACCTCTAAAGTTTCAGTGCCTTTGTTCCTAAAGAATTATTTCTTTACTTTGTAATTATTCTTCCCAATCTTATTTCTTATTCTGTATTACTTTGGGATAAATGGTTGTTTTTATTGAAATTCTATATTTGTGAGCTTCAGGAGAAGGAAGAGAAAAGGAGAAAACTTATAATAATGTCGTGAAAAGAACCATATATAGTTTTTTTTAGGGGAAGAACCATATATAGTTAAGCTAAGGGAACTATTATTGGGAATTTGAGTTTGTTGAGAAACTCAAGTAGTCAAGTGTTGGTCCTTGAGTATAATAGGTTGTAACTGAGTTGGAGCCCTATTATAGTAAAGTTTGAGTTAATTAAGATCCCTTGTGGTTGAAGTTTTTATTTCTTATTGGGCTAGGAAAGATTTCCTCGTAAAAACTGTTGTGTTCCTTTCTGTTGTTACCTACATAAGTTCTATATTCTGCAAAAATTACGCATAATTAAGTATTCATTCAACAATTTAACCCCCCTCTTATAGTGTTCCTATTCAAATAGCACTTCTTTCCACCAACAGGGCCATAAACTGATAAGTTTTTGCCATCAACTGATAAGTATATGGCTTAAACTCATACAAACATGTCGTAAACTGAAACTCGTAATGACTGAGATATGTCGTCGTAGGCTCGTAGCCAATACGTCTGGTAAACTAATAAGTTTATGCCCATAAAGTGATTGCTTTTGCTAAGTTTACGCCATAAACTAATAAGTTTATGTTCATAAACTAAAATTACAGGATTCTATCTCACGCAAGACCTTTTTAAAATAATCAATGCATGCTATTGATAGATTCTTAGACTAATCTAACAAAAGTAGGTGCCTTATTACTTGTTAGAAACCATGCTCGTATCCTGAGTAATGTAGAAGTACTAAGTTTGACTTCTTCCTTACCAGCTGATCCAATTTCAAGCATTATTGATGCTCTCAGTCGTGTAAAGTATAGTAACGATAGTATTCTACTCGTAATAGATAAACCAAAGAGTGCGAAAGTGACTTTTCCGTACGTGTTTTATGTTCAATGAAAGAATATTATATGAATTCATGGAGTTTGGGACTTTTTTTGGATCTGATCTTCTAAATCATTTGCATCAACTTATTGGATTTTTTAGCTGTACCTTTTCGTTGTCATTATCTGGCGTCAGTTTAGCACTTTAAAAGAATTTGAGTAATAAGGTGCCATTTGCCACAATTCAATTCAAGTTTGAATTGCATATTACTGTCAAGCATGAAGCAATGGAGTAATGGACAAAACAAAAAGAGAAGTCTCCAATAACATCATTTTTACAATCACAAATTTATTTTGAAATAAAGTCATGACTTATGAAATGATAGGATAAATTTATTTTGAAATAAAGTTAACCTTTTTAAAAAAAATTAGATACGACTTTATAATACTCCCTTTTTCCAAAATCTTTGATAAGTGCATATTCTAACATCATTTATTTTCATATTAGGGTGCATTTTCATGTAGCATTAGAGCATTTACATTGTATTTATGCATATTTAGGTCTCTTTTCATAAGCTACGGTGCTTTCACGGGTTGTTTGGTCTTTTGATGTAATCTCAGGTACTTTGGACTCCTTTTTAAGGACATAATGATTAAGGAACTTGTATTACCTTCAAAACGATATATCATGTGTCCAAAATGGATTGGAATTGAAGAAGATACAAACAGCTTTGTGTACTTGTGCGAAATATGACACCTCTTCACCATTTTAATCATAAATTTTGACACAAAAATTAAAATAATATGATTCTAACTTAGTTGGAAACTAGACTTGAAGAGCTTTCCAATGATATATTACATGCACCAAACAAAGCTCTGGATCAAAACTTATAGCTGTTTGAAGTTGAGCTGAAGAATCTGACGATTACAGGACAATACGTCCGTGTCACTCTGATTTCTTCGAGACAATAGCTTTTCTATCGTAGGATATTTATGTAGTAGCAGGTCAACACGTCTGTGTCATTATTGACACGTCCGTGTTGGTCTGCTCCGTAGCGCATTCTATTTTCTCGGTTTTGTTATTTTAGGAAGTTACAAAATACCTTTTATTTGTTTAATGAAGGGGGAGTTTGATTGTATACACTTTTTAGGGTTTTTAGAGAGAAAAGTTAGAGAGGAAACTTGTGGATCTTCATTGTTCTCCAAGACTCTACCTTTCTTCCATTAATTCAAGTTTTTATTTTCTCTTTCTTTTCTCTTTGTTAATTATTATGAATTATAATTTCAATTATGCTTGAGTAGTTATTCTATCTATTGTTAAGTTGAACCCTAGTATGAATTAATTCATGATTATTTCTTTAAACTCCCAAATTAATTGTTGAATTGTTCTTGCTTAATTGATTGTGCATATTTCAATAATACTAGATTAGGGATAACTAGTATTGTTATGATTCCATTGTATTGATCACAACGGGAGTTGGGTTTTGACGGATTTGGGTATTTCAATTAAGGACATGAAATTCTCCACGGGAGTAGGTAGAATGGATTGTTAGGAAGTTAGAGTGTCGCGTTTAATGTCTTTAATTTGCATGATTCTACGGGAGTAGGCTTGAGTGCATATTAGAGAAGGCATATATACTTGGGAGAGGTTTATGGTATTTTATAGGGCGTGCTTTTCCTTATGAACATTTAATTGATTAGTTTGGAGTAAGAATTATTATTCTATTAATTAATGCTAGTGGGGATACTTAACTCTAGAGTCTTTTATTTATATATTGATTAGTATAGTTTATTCCACCATTATTATTGATATTAATCTTCTTTAGTCTTACCATTATTTAAGAGCTAATCATAGAACAACTTTCTATCTGTGGGATCGACCCTGACTTACCCTACTACATAGTTAGGAGGATTAGTTAGGTTATTTATTTTTGTTAGGTGCGCGACACGCCTATCAAATTTTGGCGTCGTTGCCGGGGAGATAGCTTGTTTTATTTAGTTTTTATTTTTGGTGAGACTAGACTGTATATATATTTTATTTCTTTTTTTTTGTGAATAGTATTTTCCCTTTTTCGTATCATGGAGTCATATTATTATTTTGATGGGGATAATTCTTCTGATAGGCAACATAGTCATAATTATTGTGGTTCTCATGTTTATAGTTTTGATGCATCATATCAAAATTCTCCCAATTTTTGCATGAGTTCTCATGAATTACCATATATGTTCCGTGAACCCCAAATTCATGCTAGTAATTCTAGAGCAATTTTTTCTTTTCCTCAATATGAGAATGAAGTGTTTTGGAAATACTATCATAGACTTGGTGATTTTATTGGTCCAAATCATGGAATTGAACTATGAGATATGTGCCTAGTGACTCGAGGGGTTAAATGAAGAAACTAAGATGGTGATTGAATCTATGTCTAATAAAGGATTTCTATTTCAATCTCCTGATTACTGTTGGGATTTAATTGAGTGGTTGGCTAGGGATACTTATGAGTGGGAGATGTCTTTATCTGCTAGAGTAATTCCTTCACCCCAAACTTACATTACTCCACCTCCTTATTGTTCTAATTGTCACTCTACTTCTCATGATATTTTGTCTTGTGATGTGATTTTTGTAACACCCCCACGACTCCTCCTTATATATACTAGGAGAAATTACGGGAGTTGTTATGCCACGCATGATAATACGTAAGGCTAATCAGAGAATACAGCGGAAGTCTTTTAAAATAAACTGGAAATACTTTAATACAACTGAAATAAGAAAGTATGTAAATGAGTTACAACTCAGAAACTATCCCATAATAGTCTCATCTTCAAAACAAGTCAAACCTTGACCCCAATGGTCAAGTAAAGTCAAACATATAATTCAAAATAACTTAAATATATAAGAAAGTACTCGTGTGCTATAATTCCCATCCGGATGCTTATGATTCCCATGCACACCAAGAACTTGTACCTGAAACTTCTCCTCTAAGCTCTGCTCGCCAAATGGGTCATCACAGGGTCGTTGAGGAAAAACAACTACAAAAAGGAAACACATACATCAGTAACGTTGAGTACATAACACTACTAAACTAATGCAAATAATAATGCATGCAATCCTCAAACAACTTCGGCTTGCTCTTCTTGTGACACTACATGCGACAAGCACATAACTGAACTTACTAAATACTTTCTTTTATTATTATTTGGCAATGAACGGGCACCGTCCTCCTCTTGGAATCATACGGGCTACTATTCCTTGTGTAAGAGATCCCAAACCTCTTACTAAAGTTCCATGAACTTTAAATAACTTGACTCTAGAATTTTTAAGCTTGTTAGTAATGTTGGGTTTGGTGGAGATGGGTGAAGCAAGGAGCCCAAGCACGGAAGCCCAAGCAAGCAAGGAAGCCCAGACCCAGCAGCCCGGGCGAGCAGGCATGAGCCCGGGCGGGCCAGGGAGCCCGGGCGGGCAGCTGGGTTCTGCCTTCCAGGCAGAATGTTGGGGTGCCACCTGCACCGGGCGAGCCTCAGTCTGGCTCAGGCGGGCTTGTGGGCCCGGGCGGGAGATTCTTCGGGCCTGCCCGGGCAATCCAATCTGCTCGTGTTTTTTCGCGATTTAAGATTTAATCGTGGCCCTTGGATTGCGTTTAGTCCTATGAGTATAAATAGCCTATTTTCTGGTTTTAAAGAGGTGTAGCACACATATCTCATTGTTCAAACTTGGAGCCTCATCTTTTCTAGGGTTTTAGGAGAGAGAGTGAGTTTGGGATAGATTGTATGTTCACCATTGATTCTCCATTGTTTCCATAGTGCAAGTTTGTGGGTTTTTCTCCCGGAGCTATTCCTCTTTGCATTACTTGTTTGTTGTTTCAATTTCACAATTCTTCTTGATTATTGTTGATTATTGCACAATCTAGTTAACACTTATTTCTAAATCACAACAAGTAATGAAAGAGGGTGAGAGTGATCCTCTAAACTCAACATCTCAGAGATATAGAATACGAGTGATACCTAGTCCACTCAAAGATCTTGATAATTGGAATTCCATAAACTTGCTTGATAAAATAAAAGCGTTAGCATCGTCATGCTATGCTATATGCAGGAGTGTAGTTTCACACTAACTCCCCCCTTATGTTCAATACTCATGGGGGATCCATCCCAAGAGTTTTATTGCCAAAGCCCATTATGTGAGACACAATCACAATAATAATACATCTAGCAAATAAATTAATTTCTTATCTTTCTTTAACAAGTGAATGCAACAAATACCATAAGCTAAGTAACTCGATTCTAAATCCTTTGAGACCTTGCTCATCTTATTACTTTAATGACTCCAAGTCCTTTCTTACTTTCTTAAGGATCCATGATCCAATCAATTGAGTCCTTGCTCAATGATTCAATTACTTGTGAGACCTTGATCAATAACTTTAAAACTTGTGAGACCTTGCTCAACAAAAATATATAACTTCTCATGAGACCTTGCTCAATAAATATAACTTCTAATGATACCTTGTTCAATAAAATATATAACTTCTCATGAGACCTTGCTCAATAAATATAACTTCTAGTGAGACCTTGCTCAATAAAATATTCTCATGCAAGCCCTAGCTTCAAGAATAACTTTAAATAACTTTAATCATGCTCAAAAGCAATTATCATCAATCACATGCTTTTCAAATATAGAAATAACTCAAAAGTTCCATTCCTAATCTCCTTTCTAAGTTCTCAATATGTACTCAAACAATTATAAGGCATAAGCCTCTCCTTACTCCTCATGCTCAATAAATAAACCTTTAAACACTAAAGTCAAAGGTCAAAGTGTATGTACCTTGATAACACACAAAAATCAACAATTCAAAAGCTTGACTTGCTTTTACTATGCTTGAAACCTACCAACAACAATTCAAGGCTACTAATAAATAAAAATCAGCACTTTTAAAAGTATTAACAAAGCTGACTTTTCTTTAAAAAGGCTTTAAAACTATTTTTGAGTCATAAACTTGAAAACCTTTACTAGTAGGCAAAACCCACTATAAACTAATACTTAAAACTTCATAAAAATTAATAATTTATTAACTTAATTACTGCTGTAAATTATTTAATAAATAATAACCAAAAGAAATTTTTTTTTTTACAAGTGGTTCGAAACCACCACCCAAAACTACACTCACCGGCGGCCACCACGAGCACCACCCGCACCACCACCGGCGAGGCAGTGGCAGGGCGGCACTCGTCGCCACCACTGCTGGCACGGTAGTGGGACAGGCAGCACTCGTCGGTGCCCAGCCGGCGCCCCACCACCGCTGGTGGCCGGAAATCGCAGGGGAAGAGAGGGACCGAAAAAAATCAAGAGAAAATAAAGGAAGAAAATAAAAATCAGAAAAATTTAACCTTTTTGCTTCCCTTTGATGTTTGAAAGATCCACCTACAATTATCAAGAATGAAAACTAGATAAAATCTTGAAACTTTGAAGAAATGACTTGGAGAAGAACTAGAGTTTGAGAGAGAAAACCCAACTTACTCCCTTTTTTGAGAAATGGTGGCCACTAGAATGAGGGGGAAACTAGGGTTTTCCTTTTTATAGTGGTAGTCTTTTTGGTTAAAAGACTAAAATACCCTTACTCATCAAATTACCAAAATACATTTGATAATGAAATTGCCAAAATAATCTTCTCACTAATATTACTAAAATACTTTCTTAAAAAGACTAAAATACTTATTTGTGAAAATACTCAAATACTCTTTTGGTAAAATGACCAAAATACCCTTCTGCTCTGAAATACTGAAATTAAATAGCTTTAATAATTCAAAAATGATTAAAACTATTTAATTAGATATCTTAAAAATATGGGGGATTACAGTCTACCCGAAACTTAAACAAAACCTCATCTCTTCTCCAAGCTTTCAGCTTGAAAACTTATGAGCATTACGCCCTAATATAGTTCTTTCTTAAGAAGTAGCCAAATAATATGCTACTAAGAAAAACAAGTAGCCAAATAATACGCTACTGAGTAAAACAAGTAGCCAAATAATACGCTACTGAGTAAAACAAGTAGCCAAATAATACGCTACTAAATAAAACTTTTGCCTTGAATGTTTAAACTATGAAATGCTTACTTCGCTTGAAAAGTTTTCCTTGAAAACTCTAAAAAATCGTGCACAAATGCAACAAATTCTTACTAATTTCTAGCAAAATGCGCGCACGCACTCTACCCCCTTAAAGGAGTTACGTCCCGGAACTCAACTCACCTAGTCGAAGAGCTCAGGATACTTCTTTCTCATCTCATCTTCAGTTTCCCAGGTAGCCTCTTCGGTACGCTGGTTAGACCACAAAACCTTGAGTATCTTTATATCTTTATTTCTTGTACTCCTCACTTTCGAGTCCAAGATCTTCACAGGTCTTTCTTCAAAAGAAAGCGTCTCATCCACTTCTATAATCTCGGGATCTAATACGTGAGACTTATCGGGCACATATCTCTTTAGTTGGGATACATGGAACACATTATGCACCTTTCCCAAGTTATTCGGCAAATCCAAACGATAAGCTAATCTTCCAATTCTTTCAATAATGTCATAGGGACCTATAAACTTCGGGCTAAGCTTTCCTTTTTGCCCAAAACGCATCACCCCTTTCATTGGTGACACCTTCAATAAGACTTTCTCGCCTACTTGATACTCACTATCTCTTCTATTTTGATCTGCATAAGCCTTTTGACGATCCTGGGCCGCCCTCATCTTCTCACGGATATATCTCACTTGATTCACGGTATCTTCAATCATTTGCGGTCCCAAAGTAACCGTCTCGCTAATATCATTCCAGCACAATGGGCTGCGACATTTCCGACCATATAGAGCTTCGAAAGGAGGCATCTTAATGCTAGAATGGTAACTATTATTGTATGAGAATTCTATTAAAGCCAACATCTCATCCCAAGTCTTAGGGTAATCTAAGGCACACGCTCTCAACATGTCCTCGAGAGTCTGAATGGTTCTCTCCGATTGACCATCAGTTGTTGGATGAAAAGCTGTACTCTTAAGCACATTGGTCCCAAAAGCTTTCTGTAATGCTTCCCAAAAATGAGATAAGAATCTTGAATCCCTATCAGACACAATAGTGGAAGGAACTCCATGATGCCTCACCACTTGGTCTACATATACATTACCACACTGTTCCATCGACCAATTGTCCTTCATCGGAACAAATTTTACTACTTTAGTTAGTCTATCTACAATCACCCACACTTTGGTGAATCCTTTCGCTGTCTTGGGAAGACCTACAACGAAATCCATTGCTATGTCATCCCACTTCCACTCAGGCACTGGTAACGGTTGAATCGTTCCTTGAGATCTCTTGTGTTCGCTCTTCACCTTCTGGCAAGTCAAACACCTAGCAACAAATTCAAACCTACTTCTCTCTTCATATTGTTCCACCGTAACATCAGCTTCAAGTCCTTATACAATTTATCCCCTCCAGGGTGGATAGAATAAGTCGTGTTGTGCCCTTCTTTCACCACTTTCTCTTTCAACTCGGTGCAACTCGATGGTATACACCACTTTCCATTGAATCGGACACTTCCATCGTCATGGATGCTAAACTCCTTTGTCTTCTTCTCCTCGATCAGCTTCTTTATCTTCTCCATTTCCTCATTCCCTTCTTGAGCCTTTAAAATTTCTTCATTCAATGTTGACTGGATTGAAATGGCATTTAAGCATGCTTCCATTCCACCACTCCCAACAACTTCAATGTTGAGCTTCCTAAACTCATCACACAACTTATCTGGAAGTACCAAAGTACTTAAACTATGGCTAGACTTGCGACTTAGCGCATCGGCAACGACGTTTGCCTTTCCTTCATGGTATAAGATCTCAATATCGTAGTCATTAACCAACTCCAACCATCTTCTCTGCCTCATATTCAAATCTTTTTGAGTATACAAATACTTCAGACTCTTGTGATCCGTGTACAACTTCACCTTCACTCCATACAAGTAGTGTCGCCAAATCTTCAAAGCAAACACTATTGCGGCTAACTCTAGATCATGGGTTGGGTAATTCACTTTGTACGGTTTCAATTGCCTAGAAGCGTAGGCTATAACCTTTCGGTTTTGCATCAACACACACCCTAAACCATTTTTCGAAGCGTCACTATATACCTCCAACTCAGCATTCTCCTCTGGCAACGTTAAGATCAGAGCTGTAGTCAACAACTCCTTAAGCTTCTTAAAGGTTTTCTCACACTCCTCGGTCCATATGAACTTTGTATCCTTCTTCATAAGACTAGTCATTGGTTTAGCTACCCTCGAAAAATCCTTCACAAAACGTCTATAGTAGCCGCCTAGACCCAAGAAACTCCTTATATCGCAATATTCCTAGGTGTAGGCCATTCGCTCACTGCGGTTATCTTCGACGGATCTACGGAAATTCCCTTCTTTGACACAATGTGGCCAAGAAACGCCACTTCTTCCATCCAAAATTCACACTTCGAGAACTTTGCGTATAGCTGATGCTCCCTAAGTGTAGATAATACCAATCTCAAGTGCTCTTCATGCTCCTCCTTGTTCTTCGAGTAGATAAGGATATCATCGATGAATACAACTACAAATTTGTCCAAATACTCTCGAAACACTCTATTCATGAGGTCCATAAACATCACTGGTGCATTGGTTAAACCAAATGGCATCACAGTGAACTCATAGTGACCATACCTCGTCCTAAAGGCGCCTTTGGTATGTCTTTCTCCCCAATTTGCAATCGGTGATACCCCGACCTCAAGTCTATCTTCGAAAATATTCCAAACTCCTCTTAATTGATCGAATAGGTCGTCAATCCTCAGTAACGGATACTTATTCTTAATAGTCACCTTGTTGAGATCTCTATAATCGATACATAGCCTCAAGCTCCCATCCTTCTTCTTTACGAACAAAACAGGCGCTCCCCATGGGGAATAACTAGGTCTAATGTACCCTTTCTCGAGTAATTCCTTTAGTTGCTTGTTGAGCTCCTTCATCTCTGCTGGAGCCATTCTATAGGGTGCTTTTGATATAGGGGCAGTTCCAGGAACTAAGTCTATGGTGAATTCTAACTCCCTTTGAGGTGGCATTCCCGGTACATCTTCCGGAAATACGTCTGGAAACTCATTCACCACCTTCACATGTTCTATCTTAAGCTTCTCTTCTTCCAACCTCTGCACACTACACAAGAATAACGAAGCTCCCTTACTCACTTGCTTTACCAAACTTAAGGATGAAATGATCTTAATTCTACCTTCTTGTGGTTTAGTCTTGAAAGTCACCTTTTTCCCGTTCTTATTCCTCAATCTCACTTTTTGTTCTCCACACAGAATCTCGGCTTTATACTCCTTAAGCCAATCCATTCCTAAAATGATCTCCAAGTGTTCCAATGGAAACTCTATGAGGTTGGTTTCAAAGTCTACATCCGCAATTCTCACAAGGACGTTCTCATATACTCTTGAGCAAGTTACTACTTCCCGCATGGTAACATAATAGAAATTTCAACATCCTTAGGGTTTTCTAAGCCATATTTTGAAACAACTAACTTTGAAACAAATGAACGCTCAGCTCCCGAATCAAATAAAGCTAGCAAAAGTGGAATTTATAGAAACATTACCCGTAATTACGTCCTTAGACGTCTCAGCTTCTCTAGCACTTATGACATTCAATCTTGCCACTGCAGGCACACTAGGGCCAACTCCACTCAAAACGGTCTTGTTGTTCCCATTTTGCTTGTTCCCACCTTGATAGTTGTTGCCTCCTGAATGGTTTCGATTGCCCTGACCAAACTGGTTTCCGCTCTTGCCCTTGTCAGTCTTCAACTCAAGGTTCTTGGAGAAGCACTCATACTCTCGGTGACCCAATTTGTGGCAGTAGTTACACTCCACTAGCTTTCCTTCGCAATCCTTTCCAGGATGATTGTAGGGGCACTTCTTGCAGAAATACACGCGTTCGTCTCCTTTCCTTCCCTTATTAGGACCATTTCCACCCTTCTGTTGTTGATACTGGCCCCCATTCCTTTGGCCATTAGATTGTCCTCCTTGGTGAAAGTTATGTTGAGGCTTGAACTTCTTGTCGTTCCTCTGGAAATTCTGACTAGGATTCTCCTTTCTCTTGTTGTTTGAACTTTCAACTCCAGCTTGTTTCAAATAGGAACCTAAATGACCAGCTCTATCGTACACTTCCTCTAAGGTCCTGAAAGTTGAACCTCCTAGCCTAAGCTTCACCTCAAGACTAAGTCCAGTCTCAAACCTAATAGCCTTTCTCTCCTCAGTAGGTACTAACTCTGGAGCAAACTTCATCAATCCTACAAACTTCTCATAGTACTGCTCTACAGTCATGTCACCTTGCTTCAACTCATCAAACTCACTGGCCTTTTGCCTCCTCAAGAAATTGGGATAAAATTTCTCCTTCATAGCTCCTCCGAAAGCCTTCCAATCAAAGTCAGGCCTTGCCATTAACGTCTCCTTATGTTGCGACCACCAAAAATCGGCTTCCTCCTTGAGGTAGCTACCTTCCTATTATCTGGACATTGGAAGGCATCGAATAGCTTCTCAAAGTCCCTAAACCAGTTCTCAAGCTTGACAGGATCACCTTTCCCATCATAAGAAGGCGGTTTACTATCACTAACCTTCTTAAACCAATCAACAGACTTCTTTTTCGAAGGGACTCTCCTAGCTGAATTCGTAGTCACTCGGACCAAATTCCTCAGCTGAGCATCAACTCTAGCGTTTCTATCGGCCATTGATCTGCCCAAGAAAAAAAAAATCGACTTACAAATCGCTTATTGGACCCCAATATAGGTCAAAACTACTAAGCAAATGCCATGCTGACATTGAATTCTCAATTGCCTCTCTAAGGAGCTTTCATACTAACTCTCTTACTAGAGTAGTAACTCAAAGCAAAACTAGCACTAATTTGTAGTCATACTACACCTTTCAGTCAAAACTGGAATCTATGCAAGTAGAAAATGCCAATCACGTTGCAATCAAACACTTAGTCACATAAAACACATCAAAAATGCTACTAGACCTTAGAACACTTACTAATCTAAGGCACATAAACACTTAGTGACTAATGTGATGCAGTGTACATATGCATATGCAATTCCCTTCCTTTTGCAATTCGACTTTGAAATACTTTTAAGTTCGAAAACTTTTGTAAAATAAAGGTAATATAACCTTTGGAACTCTGGTAACCACTTTATAACACCCCCACGACTCCTCCTTATATATACTAGGAGAAATTACGGGAGTTGTTATGCCACGCATGATAATACGTAAGGCTAATCAGAGAATACAGCGGAAGTCTTTTAAAATAAACTGGAAATACTTTAATACAACTGAAATAAGAAAGTATGTAAATGAGTTACAACTCGGAAACTATCCCATAATAGTCCCATCTTCAAAACAAGTCAAACCTTGACCCCAATGGTCAAGTAAAGTCAAACATATAATTCAAAATAACTTAAATATATAAGAAAGTACTCGTGTACTATAATTCCCATCCGGATGCTTATGCTTCCCATGCACACCAAGAACTTGTACCTGAAACTTCTCCTCTAAGCTCTGCTCGCCAAATGGGTCATCACAGGGTCGTTGAGGAAAAACAACGACCAAAAGGAAACAAGGAAACACATACATC
Organism: Beta corolliflora; assembly: GCA_947648045.1. NCBI lineage: Eukaryota > Viridiplantae > Streptophyta > Magnoliopsida > Caryophyllales > Amaranthaceae > Beta > Beta corolliflora. Next base: position 37,255 of record CANSZD010002818.1, on the reverse strand, counting down.
AGCAACGCTGAGTACATAACACTACTAAACTAATGCAAATAATGATGCATGCAATCCTCAAACAACTCCGGCTTGCTCTTCTTGTGACACTACATGCGACAAGCACATAACTGAACTTACTAAATACTTTCTTTTATTATTATTTGGCAATGAACGGGCACCGTCCTCCTCTTGGAATCATACGGGCTACTATTCCTTGTGTAAGAGATCCCACACCTCTTACTAAAGTTCCATAAACTTTAAATAACTTGACTCTAGAATTTTTAAGCTTGTTAGTAATGAAAGAGGGTGAGAGTGAGCCTAGACTCAACATCTCAGAGATATAGAATACGAGTGACACCTAGTCCACTCAAAGATCTTGATAATTGAAATTCCATAAACTTGCTTGATAAAATAAAAGCGTTAGCATCGTCATGCTAAGCTATATGCAGGAGTGTAGTTTCACACTAACTCCCCCCTTATGTTCAATACTCATGGGGGATCCATCCCAAGAGTTTTATTGCCAAAGCCCATTATGTGAGACACAATCACAATAATAATACATCTAGCAAATAAATTAATTTCTTATCTTTCTTTAACAAGTGAATGCAACAAATATCATAAGTAACTCGATTCTAAATCCTTTGAGACCTTGCTCATCTTATTACTTTAATGACTCCATGAGTCCTTTCTTACTTTCTTAAGGATCCATGATCCAATCAATTGAGTCCTTGCTCAATGATTCAACTACTTGTGAGACCTTGCTCAATAACTTTAAAACTTGTGAGACCTTGCTCAACAAAAATATATAACTTCTCATGAGACCTTGCTCAATAAATATAACTTCTAGTGAGACCTTGTTCAATAAAATATATAACTTCTCATGAGACCTTGCTCAATAAATATAACTTCTAGTGAGACCTTGCTCAATAAAATATTCTCATGCAAGCCCTAGCTTCAAGAATAACTTTAAATAACTTTAATCATGCTCAAAAGCAATTATCATCAATCACATGCTTTTCAAATATAGAAATAACTCAAAAGTTCCATTCCTAATCTCCTTTCTAAGTTCTCAATATGTACTCAAACAATTATAAGGCATAAGCCTCTCCTTACTCCTCATGCTCAATAAATAAACCTTTAAACACTAAAGTCAAAGGTCAAAGTGTATGTACCTTGATAACACACAAAAATCAACAATTCAAAAGCTTGACTTGCTTTTACTATGCTTGAAACCTACCAACAACAAAGTACTATCAATTAGTACTCTCCAACAACAATTCAAGGCTACTAATAAATAAAAATCAGCACTTTTAAAAGTATTAACAAAGCTGATTTTTCTTTAAAAAGGCTTTAAAACTATTTTTGAGTCATAAACTTGAAAACCTTTACTAGTAGGCAAAACCCACTATAAACTAATACTTAAAACTTCATAAAAATTAATAATTTATTAACTTAATTACTGTTGTAAATTATTTAATAAATAATAACCAAAAGATTTTTTTTTTTTACAAGTGGTTCGAAACCACCACCCAAAACTACACTCACCGGCGGCCACCACGAGCACCACCACCGGCGAGGCAGTGGCAGGGCGGCACTCGTCGCCACCACTGCTGGCACGGTAGTGGGACAGGCAGCACTCGTCGGTGCCCAGTCGGCGCCCCACCACCGCTGGTGGCCGGAAATCGCAGGGGAAGAGAGGGACCGAAAAAAATCAAGAGAAAATAAAGGAAGAAAATAAAAATCAGAAAAATTTAACCTTTTTGCTTCCCTTTGATGTTTGAAAGATCCACCTACAATTATCAAGAATGAAAACTAGATTAAATCTTGAAACTTTGAAGAAATGACTTGGAGAAGAACTAGAGTTTGAGAGAGAAAACCCAACTTACTCCCTTTTTTGAGAAATGGTGGCCACTAGAATGAGGGGGAAACTAGGGTTTCCCTTTTTATAGTGGTAGTCTTTTTGGGTAAAAGGCTAAAATACCCTTACTCATCAAATTACCAAAATACATTTGATAATGAAATTGCCAAAATAATCTTCTCACTAATATTACTAAAATACTTTCTTAAAAAGACTAAAATACTTCTTTGTGAAAATACTCAAATACTCTTTTGCTAAAATGACCAAAATACCCTTCTGCTCTGAAATACTGAAATTAAATAGCTTTAATAATTCAAAAATGATTAAAACTATTTAATTAAATATCTTAAAAATATGGGGGATTACAATTTTAGTGAATGATTTCACCCCCTCACCCCAATATGAATTTGATTATTGTACTTAAAATTCTCATCCCCAACCGTATATATATGATGATGATGATGTGGGTTGGATAGAAAATGAGTGTTATGGGATTGATGTTCAAAGTATAGGAAAAATCAATGTGATGGATATTTTAAAGGAGGAAGAACCCTTGGTTGAAAAACCTTTCTTGGAGAAGTCTGTAGATGAGAGTGATGTGATTCATGAGTCTTTGTCGGTTCCACCTACTGTTTTTGAGTCTCATGTTCCTTTCTCTCAAAAACTTGACCGCATTCCTTCTTTCCCTATATTATATCCTCCATCATTCCTAATTTCTCCCTCTTTCAATGACTTATGTGATCATGTAATTAATGTACATTCGGTTTCTTCCCAACATATTGGGTCATGTAAAAAGACTGATAATTTTTCTTTTTCTTCCTTCTCTTGTGGATATAACTTTTTCTTTGATTTTCCTTTTTGCAGGTCTTGTAGAGATTTAGAACTAATTTATTTTTACATTTTCTTTTGTATTTTATTTGTTTTTTTGTGAGATGCATGCAGATGCATTCGACAAACTACTAAGGGCTTTGATGAGCTATTCCTGGGAGGCAACTCAAGTTTTCTATCCTTTTTTTTTCTTTTTAATTTTAGATTTAGGAAATTCTAATTTTTTTTATTTGATTACTAACCTATAGAATTTGTGTAAATTGTGATCCAGGGGTTGAGTTCCTATTATTCATTGAGATTAATATCTAGGTATTTGATCTTATGATGCGTGAGGAGGTTCAACTTTGGGTTTCCATCCACTACACCTTTGGTATAATCTTTCCTTTCTTCCTCTTCAAGTTTTTGAGAGTCATATCTCTTTTTGCCATTTATTTTGGTTTAACTTGATTGTGTGATTGAGGAAGTTGATCCTGTTATCTGGTTGTGGATGTTTCCCTTCCCCTCCCTATAATTATTTGTCACATTGAGGACAATGTGTTATTTAGCTTGGGGGAGGATTTACTTTTTGGGTCATAACTTTGCACATATTATAGTTTAGGTTCATTATATATTTTATTTCTTCTGCATTTTTGCATATTTTGGCTTTGTGGGTATGCCTTCTGAAAACCTTCACGAGACCTTACTCGTCCACTAGGGTAGCCTAGGGGTTTAAAGGGCTTGTTGAACATGCTAAGTGCAATCGTGATTCCTACGAAAGTGAGTTAGGATTTATTGTTTTCTTAGTATTAGGAGCATATTAGTTTAGGTTTTGCATTCATGCAGGGCATATAATTTAAGAAATTCTTTCATGATTACATGAAATATATGTTTTAATTCATGAGATTGATAATTCATGAGTTTTGGGCATATCTTCGATATTATAATTAAATTTTACAAGATTCAGTTAGACTGCATTGATCGCTTCATGGTATGATTGTTTTGCAACTTGAATGGGTTTGTGGTAAGATTGGTTGACATTCCCCAAGAAAGACTTGATTTTACTCGGTAAGCATAAGCCTAGTGATGATTTTTCAAGCCTTATAGACTGACACATCTACATCAGTCTTCTATTTTTTGTTGTGTGATAGTTCCTCATGAAGTGTGATTCTTGAACTTAACTTGGCACTCTTTGAGATTTATGTGGCATATGCATGTGTTGATATGATTAAGGCGTTCTTTTCATTATTTTGAGCCTTCAGATATTTTTCTTTTCATATATATTATTCCCTTTAATTAACCCATGTTGAGCTTTTGATATCCCATTCTCTTGATCAACCTACATTACAAGCCTTTAGCCTTTTATGATTTCTCTACCAAAGCCTTGCTAAGTGGAGTAGCATTAAAGTTCATGTGTTTGAGCTTGTGTTTGTGGTTTTTCGGTAATTATTGGAAGAAAATATGTTGAAAGAAAAAATGCTTAAAATTATAGTGTGAAAGTGCAAAATGAAAAGAATGATGAAAAAGTTGTGAAGAATAATTCTGAAAAATTGAAAAAAAAAAAAAGAAGTGAAAAAAAAAGATTGAATAAAAGGTGAAATAATGTTTGTTGGAGTTGATAAGGTTGGGTATTATCTTGATTTATTGGCAGTGTGTTGTTGAACTTCTAGTAGAAGTTTTTGTGGCGTTTGCATCTAATGGCCATAGATGTTAAACTGTTATTTCATCCACTAGTTGGCTTTTAGCACCACATTCCCAAATATTTTCCTACCCTTACCTTAGCCACAATACAACCATTGGTAAGTTCTCATGATCTATATGCATGTTTTTGCCATTTTTAAGAGGAGAATGAGATGATAGTCAAGTTTAAAGAAAAATACTTCATTTGAGTCGACTTGGTATATGTTTGAGTGAAAAAATCATTACCTATAAACACATGAGACAAAGTGTGCTCGACTAAAGTGAGGTTCATCGAGTTTAATTGAGTCTAGCTTAGGGGAAGGTTTGTGGTTTGCCATGGTGAGTCAAGTTGCGATTACATGAATTTATATGAGGTGTGATTTGTGGTCTATCTTAGTCTAATCTTATAATTATAATATTTTTCATATGCCCGAATTTCATATCTTGGAGATTGAATGGTTGAACGTATAAATCATGTACAAAAGTTCATCTTACTCTTCCCTTGTGAATTAGTTTGGTTTGTTTGAGGACAAGCAAATGTTTAGCTTGGGGGAGTTTGATAAGTGCATATTCTAACATCATTTATTTTCATATTAGGGTGCATTTTCATGTAGCATTAGAGCATTTACATTGTATTTATGCATATTTAGGTCCCTTTTCATAAGTTACGGTGCTTTCATAGGTTGTTTGGTCTTTTGATGTAATCTCAGGTACTTTGGACTCCTTTTTAAGGACATGATGATTAAGGAACTTGTATTACCTTCAAAACGATATATCATGTGTCCAAAATGGATTGGAATTGAAGAAGATACAAACGGTTTTGTGTACTTGTGCGAAATATGACATCTCTTCACCATTTTGATTATAACTTTTGATACAAAAATGATAATAAGATGATTCCAACTTAATTAGAAACTAGACTTGAAGAGCTTTCCAACGATATATTACATGTACCAAACAAAGCTCTGGATCAAAAGTTATAGTTGTTTGAAGTTGAGCTGAAGAATCTGACGATTACAGGACAACACGAACGTGTCACTTATGACACGTCCGTGTCACTCTGATTTCTTCGAGGCAGTAGCTTTTCTATCGCAGGATATTTATGTAGTAGCAGGTCAACACGTTCGTGTCATTATTGACACGTCCGTGTTGGTCTGCTCCGTAGCGCGTTCTATTTTCTCGGTTTTGTTATTTTAGGAAGTTACAAAATACCTTTTATTTGTTTAATGACGGGGGAGTTTGATTGTATGCACTTTTTAGGGTTTTTAGAGAGAGAAGTTAGAGAGGAAAACTTGTGGATCTTCATTGCTCTCCAAGACTCTACCTTTCTTCCATTAATTCAAGTATTTATTTTCTCTTTCTTTTCTCTTTGTTAATTATTATGAATTATAATTATACTTCTCTAGTTTCTTTATTTATTTTCAATTATGCTTGAGTAGTTATTCTATCTATTGTTAAGTTGAACCCTAATATGAATTAATTCATGATTATTTCTTTAAACTCCCAAATTAATTGTTGAATTGTTCTTGCTTAATTGATTGTGCATATTTCAATACTAGATTAGGGATAACTAGTATTGTTATGATTCCATTGTATTGATCACAACAGGAGTTGGGTTTTGACGGATTTGGGTATTTCAATTAAGTACATGAAATTCTCCACGGGAGTAGGTAGAATGGTTTGTTAGGAAGTTAGAGTGCCGTGTTTAATGTCTTTAATTTGCATGATTCTACGGGAGTAGGCTTGAGTGCATATTAGAGAAGGCATAGATACTTGGGAGAGGTTTATGGTATTTTATAGTGCATACTTTTCCTTATGAACATTTAATTGATTAGTTTGGGGTAAGAATTATTATTCTATTAATTCATGCTAGTGGGGATACTTAACTCTAGAGTCTTTTATTTATATATTGATTAGTATAGTTTATTCAACCATTATTATTGATATTAATCTTCTTTAGTCTTTCCATTATTTAAGAGCTAATCATAGAACAAATTTCTCTCTGTGGGATCGACCCTGACTTACCCTACTACATAGTTATGAGGATTAGTTAGGTTATTTATTTTTGTTAGGTGCGCGACACGTCTATCAATCTTTATTTATAAACTCCTTACCTTTTTTATATGAAAGGGGTTATTTCATTGAGTAATCAAGATCATTCGTCACTAATAATTATCTCTCGAAATATCTAAAATCTAATTAGATATCCTTGTACTAATGATATTGCTTCGTTCTAATCTACTCCTACATATATTTGTATGTGTTTGCATCATTATTTCTTGATAGATCCTCATCAATGTATAATCTCTAAGGTGATAAGACTTGAGAACCCTCAAGATTAGTAAATATGCAAGGTAGGTCTTTCAAATTTGTACACTTATACTAATAAATATTCAAATTCACAAATTTGCAAGATGAATCTTCCAAATTTGTATCTCTACACAATAAAAAATAAAAAAAAGGTAATAGTCCCACCACGACTAACATGCATGATATCACAAATAAACCCTAAATGAGAGAACCAACTAACCTACATGATGAGCATGAGGAGATTGATTGTGATCATCATACTTGTGATGATATTTGTTGGCTAGAAAACTGAAAAGGAAAAAAGAATTAGGGCTTACCCATCGACAAATTTATCGATGGCAACCCCTATGTTTTAACTACGATAACTAAAGTTCGGAAGAGGAAGCGAGAGAGGATAGTGTTTGCCTAAGATTTTAAGCCTTTAAAAAATCAAGCTAGCTAGCAAGGGGTATAATTGATCAATTGAAGTTGTCTTTTACAATCCATTTTTGTTAGAATCAGATCAGATCGAATTGACCATAAAAGTTTAGACTAGACCCTGCCTTTTTTTTTCCCATTTACATATTTCGAAATACATTCAATATTGTATTAGCTAAAATTGTAGAAATTACATTATGAATTCCATAGATTTCAGAAATTACATTATGAATTCCATAGATTTCAGAAATTTAGGTAATATGAGCATCATTTTCTGGAGAGGTGATGTTATTAATAGTACTTCACAAGTTGATTTAGGGAAAACTTTAGTTTTTGTGCAACCATGAGTTGCTACTTCACAAGTTGATTTAGGCAAATTTTAGTTTTTGTGCAACCATGAGTTGCAATAAAATCTTAATTTTGTATAAATTTTGTATAAATTTTGTCTACGAACGGGAACACCATACGATCACTTGAAGTGTTTCTTCTCATTTCCTTTATGCTCAACAAATATCGTTGCATTCTTCTTCTTATAATGATTAACAAAGGAGGGAATCATTATTAACAAAGGAGGGAATGATTATTAGGTGTTGCGCCGACAATAAGGGTTGTAGAACACTATCTAGAATCTCCAAGTTTTTGGAAAAAAATAAATAGGCACGAATCAAACCAAAGAAATCAGTGCATTGTTTTGTATACTTAACTAGTTTGTAGGCCCGGGCTACCGGGTACTTATAGTTTTCATTATTAATATTTTACTTTAAAATGATATCACCAAATATCATTTGGTTTAGTGGTTAAGACTTTAATATATGTACTTAAAGTCATGGGATCAAATCTTATCCAAAGCATTTACTTTTTTTTGTTGTATATGGATCACTGTAAAACAACCTATAGGATAGCGCCACGTGGTGCCGTTCTTTGATTAAGAACACCTTTTAATATATTAGTATAGATATTTCTAAAGATACTCCCCAACGCCTACCTCGCCGAATTTAGTATAATTGCCTCACATTTTCAATTGTTGCCTCACATTTTATTGTCTTGTTCGATGAACTAACACCATTTCATTAAATGCCAAAACTTTAAGATTGTATAGAATACTGATAAACCAACCTTTGACCCGATAACTCAGCCTTAGCTTCCTGAGTCATCATGAACCAATTCTTATTCCAATTTGGTTGAATTTACTCGAATGCAACTCCTGATAATAAACCCCCATACACTGCTCCCACCCAAATCCGACCTGAATATTGTGTCCTACAAAACCTAATCTGAATATTGTGTCATACTTTGGGTCTATTCAGTTCACCTTATTATCAATCCTTATATAGAAAAAAAAAGTTCAGTTAAGTTCAAATAAGGTCTAATAAGAAATAAGTTCCGATAAGTTCAATTCAGCAAAAACAAGGTCTGACAGACTGACACTCTTATAAAAAAAGGTCTGAAAAGTTCAGTTTAGTTCATATATATTTAAATAAGTTCAGATTGTTCAAATAAGTTCAAGTAAGTTCAGATCAGCAAAAAAAAAGTTGAATAGACCAGGCTCTTTATGTATGTGTTTCCTTGTCAAACTTCTTACTCACTAAATTACGGCGCTTAAAATTTAATTAAGTAATATTAATAGTAGCAACTAATACATAAAAGATGTCTTATGGCACGCATATTGTGGGTCAAAAACATTTATTTCCTTCCAACACACCAAAAGAAGTACTTTATTTATATATATGGATGAACTTTTCTAACCTAAACCACAACAAGGCATAGGTTATATATCTAACATGACTAGAATACAAGTCATCTTATCATCTCTCTCATGTTGTAGTTACTTTAATGGATTTTTCTAATCTATACCACAAGACATAGGTTAGAAGTATCAAAATTCCTATATAAGATATCATCATACAAAAAAATTTCATTTCAAAAACCAATCAAACTAAATTTTTTTACATGATTCTTTCTATCTTCAACATCAAATAGAATCTTGTTGTATTTTTTTAAAAATGAAACCTTGAAAATCTTCACCTATGTTAAACGGGGGTTGTGGGGGATGCTGGTGTGGGCGTGGGGGTGGTGTGTAGGGACGAAAATGGGGATGTGCAAGGCTGCGCTATCTGCCGCAGCCAGCCGTGTTGGGTGGGAGACCCGCGTGGCCGAGGCTCGGGCTGTCTTGGAAGGAGTTTGGTTGGCTAGGAGGCTTGGTGTTCGAAGGCTTGTCGTGGAGAGTGACTGCTTGCAAGTTATCAACGCACTCAAGCTTAAGGAATCCGGAGCTAGTGATTTCCACTTTATCATAGATGATATTTTAGCTTATATTTCTCACTTTTTTTTTGATACGGAGAAAAAAACCTTAAGCTACCCTCCTCAAGGAGGAGGCCAACCTAAAACATATATCCTTTCGGATAAGAAGGGAAAAATCAATACAATAGGGTAGAGACCAGAACAGCACATTTGGGAAGAGGTGATCCTTATGCGCCATGAAATCCGTTGCACAGTTAGCCTCACGAAAGCAATGTTGAACCACCACAGCATCGAAACGTTCCAGAAGAATATCTGCATCACAAATGATGTTAGCAATATGCCAAGGGGCCTTAGAACAATCTTTAAGGAAATTGATAACAATAAGTTTATCGCCTTCTATAATTAAATTACTTGATACTTCAATGGAACACGTACAAGAGGGGGGGTGAATTGTACTTTGGAACTTTTAGCAAAGTTTCTCTTTGGAATTTAAGACTTTAAAGAAACAGAGATACGAGAGATGGAAATATATAAAATTGAGGAAACTTCTTGAACCTTATCAAGAAGAGAAAACCTCAAAAACAATATTATTGCAATAACTCTATTACAATCACTCTCTACAACTTGAGTTCCTTTCGAACTCAAGTTCCCACAATAATCCCCTTTGATTATTGGAACTCCTCTCTCTATTGCTTCTACTCCGAAGCCTACACTCACTGACTTAACTCTAAGTCTTTACAAGAGTCACTCAACCCTTGATCCCCAAATTACAACTCAAAATGAGAAACACACTAGTAAATATATTGAACTTGGATATTTAAGGAACTTTGGAACTCTTATTGAATGCAACTGACTTTTTATGAAAACTCTTAAGATTTAGACTTAGACAATATGTTTTCAGTTGGTGGTTTGTAATGAGAGAGACTTCTCCTTTTATAGTGAAGTCTTCTCATGTTAGTTCCACTTATTCCTCCACTAAGTGTGAAGCAGTAACCCACGTAGAATTATTTTCCCACGTTCACACTTCTTGAGGAACAAGCAAAGACATGTTCAAACCAACTAACAGTACGTGGTTTAGTAGTTGAGAAAAACAAGGAGTTAACTTAGGAAATTTATTTTTACTTGCTCAGTAATTAAAACAAGATTTTTATTTAGAAAATTAAAAACTATTTTATTTATTTACAATATTTCCAAAAGACTCTCAATTAAATATTTTTCAAAACCACTTGTTGCATTTAATAAGTTCCATTTAGTTCCCTAAACTCAAGCAATATAATTTACGTACATAAATCCTAAGTACAGACTCTTGGACTTAGAAGTTACGCCATCTCTTTCAATCTTCAACTCTGAAGATCGTTCGTCCCAGCTCAGGAACAGCAGACAGTTCCTTGAGGAACTGTGATCAGAAACTTGAATCATAAAACATCATTTTGAAGATTAAATCTTGTTGTTGTGTATATATTACTTTGTCTTGATTATAAGTGTCACGCCATCCAAGATTCCAACTCTGGAACTCACTTAGATAATCAAGTTCCTACTCCGGAACTAAAACACTATTTATCAAACAAACCAATATGTCAGGAAGTTTGCAGGTCAGTCATCATCCAAAACTAAGGGTCAACAATATTCCCCCTTTTTGGTGATGACAACACAAGCAAACTTTTCACAACAAAAGATATAAACATAATGAATACTCCATGATATAATCCCTAACAAACAAAAAGAAAAAGAAATAAAATTTACCAATTTTTAATTTTCACAGGAGACAAGAGTGTATGAGGTATGGAACAATGGTGTAATCGCCTTAAGATGTTTGCAATGATTTTCCCCCTGTTGGCATTAACAAAAAGAGGACAACACAGGCAGAGATATTCCAAAACACAGCACCCAACTATGAAAGTGGGTAGAAACAAGTAAATCCAAAACAAAACCACATTTCACACAAGTTATGAAGCAACTGAAGCAACAACTAATTATGATAGTCATAAGAATACATAACATAGCAAGTTTTTTGAGGAAGGCCAAAAGAGAAACACCCACAAAAAGTGATGCAAACCAAAATGAAAAAGAAAAAATTAAACTGTTCCAACAAAAACCATCATAGTGATAAAAGAGAGAAACAGGAGGCTAGAAGAGAAAAAGCTAAGCATCATTTGGCTCCAAGGTTTCTTGAACTACTTCAATGGTGAGATCATCAATCTTTTGGAGCAGAGTAGCATGAGAGGAGGAGGTATGAGTAGAGAAACCGTGAAAGGAGGCTTGCGGTTCCTTGACCGCTGACAACCGAGAGCCCACTGTTCTCGAAGGCACTTGATCTCGAGAAACCTGTTCCTTCTTGTAGTTCCTTCATCCGAGAAACAAGAGCGTGGAGTTCCTTGATTTTCTCATCCTTTGTAGTTTCTGAACCAAACCCAGGGAACCCAGAGAAACCTGCAAAACCAGAGGGTATACTCGCAGGAACTGTTCCTGAGCCATGAGGAACTGAACTCTTCAAAGTTCCTTTCTTCTTAGGAACAGAAGAGGAACTCACAGGAACTGAAGTGGTGTTCCTAGGAGAACTCAACTGTTCCTCTCCTCCCGGAACCTCCAAGATAACATCAGTATCTTCCTCATCACTTATATCCATGAAAACAGAAGATTGAGATTTCTTAGCTATACGAACACTCTTCCTTTTTGACACAGAAACTTGCTTCTTTTCTCCCTCTTCTTCTTCTTTATCAGAGGTACCCATTTCTTCCACTTTTTCTTTGAGAAACCTAACACACTTATCAACCACTTCCGGATGCAACTTAGAGAAAGCCTTTTTGCAAAATTTGGACATTAGAAACCACATGTTCCTCATAGGAACTAAGATCAACCGCTTGGTTCCTAAAAATGACAAGAAGGGAGGGAACCATAGCCAACTCTCAACTTTCCAGATGTGCAAAGGGGCGAGGTGTTTAATCATTAGAACAGGAAAATTGATAGGTATATGATTTTCAAGGCTATAAATCAGACATGCATCAAATAAGTTGACATCATCCCTCTTTTGTGTACGAGGAACTACACCTCTCCAAACTACATTAAACAACAGTTTTTGTAAAGGAGATAGAGATTTATGTTTTGTGGTGGAAGATTTGTCATAGTTTCCCCCTATTTTCTTCACAATTTCGGCACTCTCAAGATTATTGATCCTCACTTTCATTTTCCCTTTAACATACTCATCAAACCCTTCATCCGGAACACCAAACAAGTTCCCCAAATACTCAACATCAAAAGATATAGCAGTGCCATTCACTTCACTAGTGCAAATCATATTTTCACAAGAGAAATTCTCACAAAACTCATGCATAGCTAAAGGATATATGGGAAGACGAGCATGAGTATCATAAAGATTTACCCACTGTTGAAGATCAAGAATTTCCACCAATTCGTCAAGTTTTTCTGATTTGCACCACCCATAATTGATAGCAAACCCTTGCGTGAGAAGCTTTGATTTTATAGCAGATGCAGAGATTTTCGAACCTTTCTCTTTCACCGTCGGAAAATTTGCCTCGGATTTCACACCTTCATCGGTTTTTCGTTTTTTGCGGCGAGAGCTCTTGGGCGTCGAAACAGAACCATCAAGTTCCTTGGTTGAGACTTTCGAACAGTGGAGATCTTGGTTCATCGGGGGCCGGTGACGCCTGGTGGTCGATTTGAGTCCCCACCGTCGGTTATGGAGAGAGGTGGTGGTTCAATTTGAAGTGGTGAAGGATTTTGAGAAGGAGAAGTTTCCATGGGAATTGGAGAGGAAGGATCTCTTTTTCTTTTGTGAGAAAGGATGTCTGTATTGAGACTTGTGATGACCATGGTGGGTTTTTTAAAAAGAAAAGAATTTGGAAGGGGAGGATGAATCTATGGGTTCTTGAATTTTGGAGAAGATGAAGTGGTGGGTTTTTGGTGTTAGGCGTGTAAGGGGGGATGAAGGAGAGAGAGAGGGGTTTAATTTTTTATCACTTAATAAATTAAAGTTGGAACATTAATGTGGTAAAATAAAAATAATGAATAAAATAAAAGTGGGTGAGATAAAAAAAAAAGGAGTGATGGAGTGAATTTAGGGAAAAAAAAAATTATCTCCTAAACCGTGTAGGAGTAGAAAAGAAAAAAAAAATCAAGAAGTAAATAAAAGAAAACGTGGGGAAGAGAAAGATAATTGAGAGAAAAAAAATAAAAACAATGAAAGGAAGATAACATATGACAAATAAGAAATAGAAAAAGAAAAGATATAAATTTGAAAAGGAGAAACATATATACAGAAATAGGAAAAAAACTTGCTTAGTCTTGTATAACATATAACTAAAATAAAAAGAAGTTGCTTACCTAGCACAAGTTATGAGTGAAAATGAGTTTCTATAATGGAAAACTTAGAATATGTTTTCACATAATTAATTGTGTTGGAATAACAATGCCATGTATTAAAATCTATCATTTTTTACCTTGGAGGAATCTCATAGGCAGTCATCTCAACTTGATCATTCCAAGTTCCAGTCTCATTTTCTCATGTTTCTCCCTGTTTAAAGGCTTAGTCAAAATATCAGCTATTTGATTTTCAGTTTCACAAAAATCTAATCTGATTAAACCTTTTTCCACATTATCCTTTAAAAAATGATGCCTTATATGGATGTGTTTGACTCGAGAATGATGAACTGGGTCTTTGGATATACAAATGGCACTAGTATTATCACAATAAATGGGAACACAATCATATATTATGCCAAAGTCTCTTAACTGTTGCTTTATCCAAAGTAGTTGTGAGCAACATGCGGCGAGGCTACGTACTCGGCCTCGGCGGTGGATAGAGCAACGGTATTTTGTTTCTTGGAACTCCAAGAAACCATGCGAGAACCCAAAAATTGAACCATACCCGAAGTGCTTTTTCTATTTACCAAATCTCCAAAGATAATCGGCATCGAGCAAAGCCTTTTAAATCAAAAGCATCATCTCTAGGATAGAACAAACATAGATCGTCTGTTCCTCGAAAATACCTTAGTATCCTTTTCACAGCTAGCCATATGTGACTCCTTTGGGTTTGATTGGAACCCGGCACATAAACCTACACCGAAAGAAATGTCGGGTCTACTAGCGCTTAGATATAACAATGATCCAATCATTCCTCTATACTTTGTTTGATTCACACTTTTTCCTTTGGGATCTTCATCTAATTTGGTGGTTGTTCCCATAGGAGTGTGATTCACTTTAGCGATTCAAAGTCATATTTCTTGAGGAGTTCCTTGACATATTTTTGTTGGTGAATCATAATTCCTTTCTCGGTTTGTTTTATCCGTAGACCAAGAAAGAAGTTAAGTTCCCCCATCATACTCATCTCGAACTCATTTGCTCATTAAATCTCGCAAATTCCTTGCACAGAACTTCATTAGTAGCACTAAATAATATATCATCAACATAAATTTGTACTACTAAAAGATCGGTTCCTTTTGATTTCAAAAACAAAGTTTTATCAATTTTTCCTCGTTTGAAATCATTTTGTAAAAGAAACTTCGATAATCTTTCGTACCATGATCTAGGAGCTTGTTTAAGTCCATAGAGAGCTTTATCAAGCTTATAGATATGGTCAGGAAAGATTTGAGTCGATAAATCCGAGGAGGTTGTTCCACATAGACGTCTTCCTCTAAATAACCATTTAAGAAAGCACATTTGACGTCCATTTGGTACAACTTGAAACCCATGAAAGAAGCAAAAGCAATTAAAATTCTTATGGCTTCTAATCTAGCAACAGGAGCAAAAGTTTCTTCGAAATCTATACCTTCCTGTTGATTGTAGCCTTTGACAACCAACCTTGCTTTGTTCCTTACAATAGTTCCATATTCATCGAGCTTGTTTCGGAAAACCCATTTGAGACCAATTACCTTTTGATTCTTTGGCTTGGGTTCCAAATGCCACACCTTGTTTCTCTTGAACTCATTAAGTTCATCTTGCATGGCAAGAATCCGGTCGGCATCTTGTAATGCTTCAGTGTGGTTCCTTGGCTCGATTATGGATAGGAACGCTTGAAAAGCACAGAAGTTCCTTAGTTGAGATCTTGTCTGAGTTCCTTTTCGAATGTTGCTGATAATCAGATCCATTGGATGAGAACTTTGATGTTTCCATGGTTTGGGATGGAGCTCTGCTGCAGGAACTGTTTCTGACTGAGGTTCGGTCACCTCAGTTCCTTGATCCTCCTGTTCCTGCTGTTCATCAGCTCATTTGGAACTGCTTCAGTTTCTTCTGGTTCCTCTTCCACAGGAACTTCTTCATTTACGCCTGCTTCTTGGTTTCTAGGCACATCAACAATGTTGCTTGGCCTTGTTGGAGAGATTTCTTCATCTTTATCTTGTTCCTTGCAGAAATCATCAAACTTGCCATTGTCAAATTCAGTTCCATGATCCGACCTTAAATGAATTAATTGATGACCACTGGTTCTCTATGTTTTCTTAGCAAAAGCAACAAATTCATCAAAAGTTTCATCTTTACTTGCTAGAAAAATTACCCAAGTATAGCGAGAATAATCATCAACAATCACTAAGACATATCTTTTTCCACTTCTACTTTGAATTCTCATAGGACCACACAAGTCCATATGAATCAGTTCTAGTGGTTTAGAAGTGCTTACCATTTTCTTAGGTTTAAAGGAACTTCTAACATGTTTTCCTTTGGCAGGGATCACATATTTTATCCTTTATGAACTTGATTGAAGGAAGCCCTCTCACAAGTTCCTTGGATTTTAATTTTTCAAGCAATGAAAGACTGGCATGACCGAATCTTTTATGCCAAAGAAGTGAATCATCTTCAATGACACTTAGGCAGGTTAAGTTGGCTTTTGGAACTTGGTTGAGATCCACAGTATATGTGTTCCCTTTCCTAGTTCCTTCCAAAATAACCTTCCCACTGTCATTGTTTACTATTTGACAATTTTCAGAAGTAAAACTTACCGAGTTTCCCTTATCACAAAATTGGGAAATACTTAGCAAACTGTGCATTAAACCCTCGACTAAGAACACGTTGTCTATTGAGTGGGAACTTGACCTTCCTACTTTTCCGATGGCGATTATTTCACCTTTCTTGTTGTCTCCAAAGGTCACAGTTCCTCCATTATAGGCCTCTAGTGAGAGAAATTTAGATTTGTCTCCTGTCATGTATTTGGAACACCCGCTGTCGAGATACCACGAGCTGTTCCCCCTCACTAGGACCTGCATAAAAATCAGTGATCAGTTGTAGGAACTCGGGCTTCCTCGAGTTCCTTTTCTTTCACTACATCAGATTTCTTAACCCATATTTTTTTCACATAATTTTCATTTTTGACGTCCTTTTCTTTCTTCTTAGTACATACACTTAGAACATGGTTACCATTTCCACAAAAGGAACAGGCTTTAACACTAGGTAGATCCACATATTTTTTCTTTTTCACATGACTTTTCTTGTAAGAAAAACCTAGCCCTTCTGTTCTTTTTGTTTTAGCATCTGTAACCCATTGAGGAGTTAT
The DNA here is from genome assembly GCA_947648045.1 of Beta corolliflora. Lineage (NCBI taxonomy): Eukaryota > Viridiplantae > Streptophyta > Magnoliopsida > Caryophyllales > Amaranthaceae > Beta > Beta corolliflora. Next base: position 20,462 of record CANSZD010002818.1, on the reverse strand, counting down.
ATTTAGGGACTGTTTCTTAGCCTTAGCTATACTTAGTTCCTTTTCTAACTTCTCATTTTGTTCTTTAGCAGTAGTCAATTCAATGTTCAAGTTTTCTAGATCAACATTAAAAATTCCCATACTTATCTCAGTAGATCTTGAAGGATCAAGACTTAAACTTAGCATCTTGTATTGACTTAATTCAACTTTAAGCAGAATGTTTTCATTTTTAACTCTTTCAAAGGACTCACTAAGTGAAGTGTTCCAGTCAAGCAAATCAAAGAACCTACTTTGTACATCTGATCTGACATTAGTTAAGTAGGCCATATGATTCTTACTAAGTTCCACAGCCTTATCACTTTGGCTTTTCAATATTCCAAGTTTCTTATAGTCAACTAGTGTTTCCAACAATAACTCAATTAATTTGGTTTTTGACAGAGATTGAAGAGTAGTGGAATTTACCTCATTAGATGGAACTTTGTCATCTTCATTTGTTTTTGCCATAAGACAAAGATTGGCAGTCTCTTCATGAGGTTGTTCCTCTTCATCTTCAGAATCTGTTTCTCCCCACGCAGCAATCATGGCCTTCTTGAAGTTAGGTTTGGCAAAGGTTGACTTGTTGTATCTATCTTTGGATAGTTCCTTGCCTTTGCCTTTTCCTTTCTCATTTTCCCAAAGAGGACAGTCTCTTATTTGATGATCAGTTTCTCCGCACTTGTAGCAGCCATTTTCAGTTTTGGAACTCGTTGGTTTTTTGAACGAGTTTCTTCCTTTTTGGTTTCCAGGTTTGTAGTTCCTGTACAGCCTTTTCATTTTCCTTACTAGCATGGCCGCTTCTTCTTCATCAGGTTCTGACTCTTCTTCAGCTTTAAGAGCCAAGCCTCGATTCTTGGAACTCTCCGGCACAGCAGTTCCAAGATGCAATTCGTGGGTCATCAATGATCCTGCCAATTGTTCAATACTGAACTTGGTAAAGTCCTTAGTTTCAAACAAGGCAGTGACCTTTGTTCTCCAACGTTCATCTTGAGGCATACTCCTGAGGATTTTTCTAACCTGTTCATCAGTGGGAATAATTCTTCCAAGAGAAACTAATTCATTAGTGATGTTAGTAAATCGTGTAAACATATCTTGAATTGTTTCTTTTGGTTGCATTTCAAAACGTTCATATTTAGACATTAAAAGATCGATTTTGGAACGCTTAACCTCATTTGTTCCTTCATGGGTGATTTGAAGGAGATCCCAAATTTGCTTTGCGCTCTTACACCCCATGACCCTATTGTGTTCATGAGGTCCAAGACCACAATGCAAGATTTTGACAGCCATAGCATTTATTTCATATTTTTCAAAATCTTCTTTTGAAAATTCAGTCATTGGTTTAGGAACTACCTCGTTTTCGGCATTGGTTTTTGTTACCTCGAAGTCACCAACTTCGATAACCCTCCAGACTTGATAGTTCTCTGCCTTAATGAAAATTTCCATACGATTTTTCCAATACGTATAGAACTTTCCGTTGAACATTGGTGGCCTTTGCGTGGAGTAACCTTCTTCGAGTTTCTCGTGTGTATCCATCTTCTTCAGGAACTTTACTCAACAGGGTTTCCTGTATTACGTGAGCTCCGGCTCTGATACCAATTGATACTTCAATGGAACACGTACAAGAGGGGGGTGAATTGTACTTTGGAACTTTTAGCAAAGTTTCTCGCGGAATTTAAGACTTTAAAGAAACAGAGATACGAGAGATGGAAATATATAAAATTGAGGAAACTTCTTGAACCTTATCAAGAAGAGAAAACCTCAAAAACTATATTATTGCAATAACTCTATTACAATTACTCTCTACAACTTGAGTTCCTTTCGAACTCAAGTTCCCACAATAATCCCCTTTGATTATTGGAACTCCTCTCTCTATTGCTTCTACTCCGAAGCCTACACTCACTGACTTAACTCTAAGTCTTTACAATAGTCACTCAACCCTTGATCCCCAAATTACAACTTAAAATGAGAAACACACTAGTAAATATATTGAACTTGGATATTTAAGGAACTTTGGAACTCTTATTGAATGCAACTGACTTTTTATGAAAACTCTTAAGATTTAGACTTAGACAATATGTTTTCAGTTGGTGGTTTGTAATGAGAGAGACTTCTCCTTTTATAGTGAAGTCTTCTCATGTTAGTTCCACTTATTCCTCCACTAAGTGTGAAGTAGTAACCCACGTAGAATTATTTTCCCACGTTCACACTTCTTGAGGAACAAGCAAAGACATGTTCAAACCAACTAACAGTAAGTGGTTTAGTAGTTGAGAAAAACAAGGAGTTAACTTAGGAAATTTATTTTTACTTGCTCAGTAATTAAAACAAGATTTTTATTTAGAAAATTAAAAACTATTTTATTTATTTACAATATTTCCTAAAAACTCTCAATTAAATATTTTTCAAAACCACTTGTTGCATTTAATAAGTTCCATTTAGTTCCCTAAACTCAAGCAATATAATTTACTTACATAAATCCTAAGTACAGACTCTTGGACTTAGAAGTTACGCCATCTCTTTCAATCTTCAACTCTGAAGATCGTTCGTCCCAGCTCGAGAACGTAGACGGTTCCTTGAGGAACCGTGATCGAAACTTGAATCATAAAACATCATTTTGAAGATTAAATCTTGTTGTTGTGTATATATTACTTTGTCTTGATTATAAGTGCCACGCCATCCAAGATTCCAACTCTGGAACTCACTTAGATAATCAAGTTCCTACTCCGGAACTAAAACACTATTTATCAAACAAACCAATATGTCAGGAAGTTTGCAGGTCAGTCATCATCCAAAACTAAGGGTCAACATTACTAATACGAAGGGAAAGAGCTCCTTTGATGTCTTCATACATCTCCATAGCTTCAGCCATAATAATGGTATGATAATCACCAAGAGCCTTAGCAGAGGCCATCAAGACATCACCAAGGTTATTCGTGATAACAAACCCATAAGAAGCTTGACCATTAGCAAGCTTATATTTCTCACTTTGATGTTGTTATTTGGTCTTTTGTTAAACGCTCCAGTAATAAGGTGGCTCATATGTTAGCACATTTCCAACCTGTGGAAATTGGCTATCGGTGTTGGGTGGACGCTATTCCGATATCGTTGTTAGCTTTCTTGTTCATGATTTATTAAAGTAGTGCCTTCTTTTGGGTTTCCCCTAAAAAAAAATCATTAACAAAGGAGGGAATTATTATTAACAAAAGAGGGAATGATTATTAGGTGTTGCGCCGACAATAAGGGTTTTAGAACACTATCTAGAATCTCCAAGTTTTTGGAAAAAAATTAAATAGGCACGAATCAAACCAAAGAAATCAGTGCATTATTTTGTATACTTAATATTTCTAAAGATACTCCCCAACGCCGACCTCGCCGAATTTAGTATAATTGCCTCACATTTTCTTGTTGCCTCATTTTCAATTGTTGCCTCACATTTCATTGTCTTGTTCGATGAACTAACACCATTTCATTAAATGCCAAAACTTTAAGATTGTATAGAATAGTGATATACCAACCTTTGACACTATAACTCAGCCTTAGCTTCCTGAGTCATGATGAACCAAATCTTATTCCAATTTGGTTGAACTTGCTCGAATGCAACTCCTGATAATAAACCCCCCATACCCTGCTCCCACCCAAAACCCGACCTGAATACTGTGTCCTACAAAACCTAACTTGAATATTGTATCACACTTTGGGCGCGTTACGTTCACACCTTATTGTCCGTCCTTATCAAAAAAAAAAAGTTAGGATTAGTTAAGTTAAGTACAAATAATTTCAGATAAGGTCTAATAAGGACTAATAAGTTCCTATAAGTTCAATTCAGCAAAAACAAGGTTCTGATACTCTTACAAAATAAGGTCTATAAAGTTCAGTTAATTCATATATATTTAAATAAGTTCAGTTAATTTCAGATAAGTTCTGATAAGCAAAAGAAAAGTTGAGTAGAGCAGGCTCTTTATGTATGTATTTCCTTGTCAATCTTCTTACTCGCTAAATTACGGTACTTAAAATTTAATTAAGTAGGTCATATCTATACTAATATATTAAAAGGCGTGCCTAAACAGCGAACGGTCTTGCCGTGGCGCTCTCCCTAGGACCTTTTACTCCATGTAATCCACAACAATAAAAAAAAATTAGAAATTGTATAGTATAGGATTTGATCCCAAGACCTCAAGAACATATACTAAAGTTCTAACTACTAGACCAAATAACATTTAGTGTTATCATCTTAAAGTATAATATTAATAAATGAAATTTTCCTTATCCAGGGCGTAGCTCCGGGCCTAATAACTAGTTAATAGTAACAACTAGTACATGAAATATGTCTTATGGTACGCATCTTGTGGGCCAAAAACATTTATTTCCTTCCAACACACCAAAAGAAGTATTTCCTCCATTCTGAAATAAATGAAACGTTTTCCTCAAAAAACTCTCACATAAAGAAGAGAATCGTTTCATTTATTTCAGAACGGAGGAAGTATATATATATGGACTTTTTTTAACCTATGCCACAACAAGGCATAGGTTATATCTCTAACATGACTAGAATACTAGATATCTTATCCTCTCTCTTAGGTTGCAGTTACTATAATGGATTTTTCTAATCTATACCACAAGGCATAGGTTAGGAGTATCAAAATTCCTATATAAGATATCATCATACAAAAAAAAATTCATTTCAAAAACCAATCAAACTAAAATTTTTACATGATTCTTTCTATCTTCAACATCTATCCTTTTTTTATTATCTTCAAATAGAATCTTGTTGTATTTTTTTAAAAATGAAATCTTGAAATTCTTCACCTATGTCTTGTGGCATAGGTTAGAAAAGTCCTTTCTTAAATGTGTTAGCATCCCGCCATCTATTGATACTCCATTTTTAACTTGTAAACTTTCTTTACACTTACAAAATGATAGTACACTTTCTTACTGCCGGCAAAATTGATATAAACATATAAATATGAAATAATTTTGTTGAAGATTCAATAAATTGACAAAGAAATGGTTGTGGTTGAACAAGTACCATATCATGTATGCTTTATGGCCTGATCTTCGAATATTGGTCACTACAACCAAATGGTTGGAATTTTACGATTATAAATTTCTACGCTTATCATAAATGGCCAGGCCCATTAGCCTGATCTGGACCTGATCGAAATAAGTGCGGATTTTGGCGGCCTAATAGCTGTTGTTTTTAGGCCAAAACCTGAGCCCAATTCAAAAAACCTGGCCCAAATCTTTATCAGAATATATATGCACAATGCACCCATCTCTTTAACAATGATACAAGTGTCTTGTCAAAAAAAAAAATAAACAATGAGACAAGTGTAAAGTATAGTGACAAACAGGTTTAGTAATCATCAAACTTGCCATTGTCAAATTCAGTTCCATGATCCGACCTTAAATGAATTAATTGATGACCACTGGTTCTCTATGTTTTCTTAGCAAAAGCAACAAATTCATCAAAAGTTTCATCTTTACTTGCTAGAAAAATTACCCAAGTATAGCGAGAATAATCATCAACAATCACTAAGACATATCTTTTTCCACTTCTACTTTGTATTCTCATAGGACCACACAAGTCCATATGAATCAGTTCTAGTGGTTTAGAAGTGCTTACCATTTTCTTAGGTTTAAAGGAACTTCTAACATGTTTTCCTTTGGCAGGGATCACATATTTTATCCTTTATGAACTTGATTGAAGGAAGCCCTCTCACAAGTTCCTTGGATTTTAATTTTTCAAGCAATGAAAGACTGGCATGACCGAATCTTTTATGCCAAAGAAGTGAATCATCTTCAATGACACTTAGGCGGAGTTAAGTTGGCTTTTGGAACTTGGTTGAGATCCACGATATATGTGTTCCCTTTCCTAGTTCCTTCCAAAATAACCTTCCCACTTGTCATTGTTTACTATTTGACAATTTTCGAAGTAAAACTTACCGAGTTTCCCTTATCACAAAATTGGGAAATACTTAGCAAACTGTGCATTAAACCCTCGACTAAGAACACGTTGTCTATTGAGTGGGAACTTGACCTTCCTACTTTTCCGATGGCGATTATTTCACCTTTCTTGTTGTCTCCAAAGGTCACGCTTCCTCCATTATAGGCCTCTAGTGAGAGAAATTTAGATTTGTCTCCTGTCATGTATTTGGAACACCCGCTGTCGAGATACCACGAGCTGTTCCCCCTCACTAGGACCTGCATAAAAATCAGTGATCAGTTGTAGGAACTCGGGCTTCCTCGAGTTCCTTTTCTTTCACCACATCAGATTTCTTAACCCATATTTTTTTCACATAATTTTCATTTTTGACGTCTTTTTCTTTCTTCTTAGTACATTCACTTAGAGCATGGTTACCATTTCCACAAAAGGAACAGGCTTTAACACTAGGTAGATCCACATATTTTTTCTTTTTCACATGACTTTTCTTGTAAGAAAAACCTAGTCCTTCTGTTCTTTTTGTTTTAGCATATGTAACCCATTGAGGAGTTATATTTAGGGACTGTTTCTTAGCCTTAGCTATACTTAGTTCCTTTTCTAACTTCTCATTTTGTTCTTTAGTAGTAGTCAATTCAATATTCAAGTTTTCTAGATCAACATTAAAAATTCCCATACTTATCTCAGTAGATCTTGAAGGATCAAGACTTAAACTTAGCATCTTGTATTGACTTAATTCAACTTTAAGCAGAATGTTTTCATTTTTAACTCTTTCAAAGGACTCACTAAGTGAAGTGTTCTGTCAAGCAAATCAAAGAACCTACTTTGTACATACGATCCGACATTAGTTAAGTAGGCCATATGATTCTTACTAAGTTCCACGACCTTATCACTTTGGCTTTTCAATATTCCAAGTTTCTTATAGTCAACTAGTGTTTCCAACAATAACTCAATTAATTTGGTTTTTGACGAGAGATTGAAGAGTAGTGGAATTTACCTCATTAGATGGAACTTTGTCATCTTCATTTGTTTTTGCCATAAGACAAAGATTGGCGATCTCTTCATGAGGTTGTTCCTCTTCATCTTCAGAATCTGTTTCTCCCCACGCAAAGCAATCATGGCCTTCTTGAAGTTAGGTTTGGCAAAGGTTGACTTGTTGTATCTATCTTTGGATAGTTCCTTGCCTTTGCCTTTTCCTTTCTCATTTTCCCAAAGAGGACAAGTCTCTTATTTGATGATCGGTTTCTCGCACTTGTAGCAGCCCATTTTCGCTTTGGAACTCGTTGGTTTTTTGAACGAGTTTCTTCCTTTTTGGTTTCCGGGTTTGTAGTTCTGTCTGACCTTTTCATTTTCCTTACTAGCATGGCCGCTTCTTCTTCATCAGGTTCTGACTCTTCTTCAGCTTTAAGAGCCAAGCCTCGATTCTTGGAACTCTCCGGCACAGCAGTTCCAAGATGCAATTCGTGGGTCATCAATGATCCTGCCAATTGTTCAATACTGAACTTGGTAAAGTCCTTAGTTTCAAACAAGGCAGTGACCTTTGTTCTCCAACGTTCATCTTGAGGCATACTCCTGAGGATTTTTCTAACTTGTTCATCAGTGGGAATAATTCTTCCAAGAGAAACTAATTCATTAGTGATGTTAGTAAATCGTGTAAACATATCTTGAATTGTTTCTTTTGGTTGCATTTCAAAACGTTCATATTTAGACATTAAAAGATCGATTTTGGAACGCTTAACCTCATTTGTTCCTTCATGGGTGATTTGAAGGAGATCCCAAATTTGCTTTGCGCTCTTACACCCCATGACCCTATTGTGTTCGTGAGGTCCAAGACCACAATGCAAGATTTTGACAGCCATAGCATTTATTTCATATTTTTCAAAATCTTCTTTTGAAAATTCAATCATTGGTTTAGGAACTACCTCGTTTTCGGCATTGGTTTTTGTTACCTCGAAGTCACCAACTTCGATAACCCTCCGTACTTGATAGTTCTACGCCTTAATGAAAATTTCCATACGATTTTTCCAATACGTATAGAACTTTCCGTTGAACATTGGTGGCCTTTGCGTGGAGTAACCTTCTTCGAGTTTCTCGTGTGTATCCATCTTCTTCAGGAACTTTACTCGACGGGGTTTCTCGTATTACGTGAGCTCCGGCTCGATACCACTGATACTTCAATGGAACACGTACAAGAGGGGGGTGAATTGTACTTTGGAACTTTTAGCAAAGTTTCTCGCGGAATTTAAGACTTTAAAGAAACAGATACGAGAGATGGAAATATATAAAATTGAGGAAACTTCTTAAACCTTATCAAGAAGAGAAAACCTCAAAAACTATATTATTGCAATAACTCTATTACAATTACTCTCTACAACTTGAGTTCCTTTCGAACTCAAGTTCCCACAATAATCCCCTTTGATTATTGGAACTCCTCTCTCTATTGCTTCTACTCTGAAGCCTACACTCACTGACTTAACTCTAAGTCTTTACAAGAGTCACTCAACCCTTGATCCCCAAATTACAACTCAAAATGAGAAACACACTAGTAAATATATTGAACTTGGATATTTAAGGAACTTTGGAACTCTTATTGAATGCAACCGACTTTTTTATGAAAACTCTTAAGATTTAGACTTAGACAATATGTTTTCGCTTGGTGGTTTGTAATGAGAGAGACTTCTCCTTTTATAGTGAAGTCTTCTCATGTTAGTTCCACTTATTCCTCCACTAAGTGTGAAGTAGTAACCCACGTAGAATTATTTTCCCACGTTCACACTTCTTGAGGAACAAGCAAAGACATGTTCAAACCAACTAACAGTAAGTGGTTTAGTAGTTGAGAAAAACAAGGAGTTAACTTAGGAAATTTATTTTTACTTGCTCAGTAATTAAAACAAGATTTTTATTTAGAAAATTAAAAACTATTTTATTTATTTACAATATTTCCTAAAAACTCTCAATTAAATATTTTTCAAAACCACTTGTTGCATTTAATAAGTTCCATTTAGTTCCCTAAACTCAAGCAATATAATTTACTTACATTAATCCTAAGTACAGACTCTTGGACTTAGAAGTTACGCCATCTCTTTCAATCTTCAACTACGAAGATCGTTCGTCCCAAACTGGAACGGCGGACGGTTCCTTGAGGAACTGTGATCAGAAACTTGAATCATAAAACATCATTTTGAAGATTAAATCTTGTTGTTGTGTATATATTACTTTGTCTTGATTATAAGTGCCACGCCATCCAAGATTCCAACTCTGGAACTCACTTAGATAATCAAGTTCCTACTCCGGAACTAAAACACTATTTATCAAACAAACCAATATGTCAGGAAGTTTGCAGGTCAGTCATCATCCAAAACTAAGGGTCAACATTACTAATACGAAGGGAAAGAGCTCCTTTGATGTCTTCATACATCTCCATAACTTCAGCCATAATAATGGTATGATAATCCCCAAGAGCCTTAGCAGAGGCCATCAAGACATCACCAAGGTTATTCGTGATAACAAACCCATAAGAAGCCTGACCATTAGCAAGCTTATATTTCTCACTTTGATGTTGTTATTTGGTCTTTTGTTAAACGTTCCAGTAATAAGGTGGCTCATATGCTAGCACATTTCCAACCTGTGGAAATTGGCTATCGGTGTTGGGTGGACGCTATTCCGGATATCGTTGTTAGCTTTGCTGTTCATGATTTATTAAAGTAGTGCCTTCTTTTGGGTTTCCCCTAAAAAAAAATCATTAACAAAGGAGGGAATTATTATTAACAAAAGAGGGAATGATTATTAGGTGTTGCGCCGACAATAAGGGTTTTAGAACACTATCTAGAATCTCCAAGTTTTTGGAAAAAAATTAAATAGGCACGAATCAAACCAAAGAAATCAGTGCATTATTTTGTATACTTAATATTTCTAAAGATACTCCCCAACGCCGACCTCGCCGAATTTAGTATAATTGCCTCACATTTTCTTGTTGCCTCATTTTCAATTGTTGCCTCACATTTCATTGTCTTGTTCGATGAACTAACACCATTTCATTAAATGCCAAAACTTTAAGATTGTATAGAATAGTGATATACCAACCTTTGACACTATAACTCAGCCTTAGCTTCCTGAGTCATGATGAACCAAATCTTATTCCAATTTGGTTGAACTTGCTCGAATGCAACTCCTGATAATAAACCCCCATACCCTGCTCCCACCCAAAACCCGACCTGAATACTGTGTCCTACAAAACCTAACTTGAATATTGTATCACACTTTGGGTCTGTTCTGTTCACCTTATTGTCCGTCCGTATCAAAAAAAATAAGTTCAGATTAGTTAAGTTAAGTACAAATAATTTCAGATAAGGTCTAATAAGGACTAATAAGTTCCTATAAGTTCAATTCAGCAAAAACAAGGTTCTGATACTCTTACAAAATAAGGTCTATAAAGTTCAGTTAATTCATATATATTTAAATAAGTTCAGTTAAGTTCAGATAAGTTCTGAGAAGCAAAAGAAAAATTGAGTAGAGCAGGCTCTTTATGTATGTATTTCCTTGTCAATCTTCTTACTCGCTAAATTACTGTACTTAAAATTTAATTAAGTAGGTCATATCTATACTAATATATTAAAAGGCGTGCCTAAACAAGGAACGGTGCCACGTGGCGCTCTCCCTAAGGACCTTTTACTCCATGTAATCCACAACAATAAAAAAAAATTAGAAATTGTATAGTATAGGATTTGATCCCGAGACCTCAAGAACATATACTAAAGTTCTAACTACTAGACCAAATAACATTTAGTGTTATCATCTTAAAGTATAATATTAATAAATGAAATTTTCCTTATCCAGGGCGTAGCTCCGGGCCTAATAACTAGTTAATAGTAACAACTAGTACATGAAATATGTCTTATGGTACGCATCTTGTGGGCCAAAAACATTTATTTCCTTCCAACACACCAAAAGAAGTATTTCCTCCATTCTGAAATAAATGAAACGTTTCCCTCAAAAAACTCTCACATAAAGAAGAGAATCGTTTCATTTATTTCAGAACGGAGGAAGTATATATATATGGACTTTTTTTAACCTATGCCACAACAAGGCATAGGTTATATCTCTAACATGACTAGAATACTAGATATCTTATCCTCTCTCTTAGGTTGCAGTTACTATAATGGATTTTTCTAATCTATACCACAAGGCATAGGTTAGGAGTATCAAAATTCCTATATAAGATATCATCATACAAAAAAAAATTCATTTCAAAAACCAATCAAACTAAAATTTTTTACATGATTCTTTCTATCTTCAACATCTATCCTTTTTTTATTATCTTCAAATAGAATCTTGTTGTATTTTTTTAAAAATGAAATATTGAAATTCTTCACCTATGTCTTGTGGCATAGGTTAGAAAAGTCCTTTCTTAAATGTGTTAGCATCCCGCCATCTATTGATACTCCATTTTTAACTTGTAAACTTTCTTTACACTTACAAAATGATAGTACACTTTCTTACTGCCGGCAAAATTGATATAAACATATAAATATGAAATAATTTTGTTGAAGATTCAATAAATTGACAAAGAAATGGTTGTGGTTGAACAAGTACCATATCATGTATGCTTTATGGCCTGATCTTCGAATATTGGTCACTACAACCAAATGGTTGGAATTTTACGATTATAAATTTCTACGCTTATCATAAATGACCAGGCCCATTAGCCTGATCTGGACCTGATCGAAATAAGTGCGGATTTTGGCGGCCTAATAGCTGTTGTTTTTAGGCCAAAACCTGAGCCCAATTCAAAAAACCTGGCCCAAATCTTTATCAGAATATATATGCACAATGCACCCATCTCTTTAACAATGATACAAGTGTCTTGTCAAAAAAAAAAATAAACAATGAGACAAGTGTAAAGTATAGTGACAAACAGGTTTGGTAATTCATATTAAGGCTTAGAGACCAAAGTACTTTTTGTTTTGGGTGAATATAAACCAAACTCCAAAGTACTTGGGTTCCGTTTGTTTTAGAGGAAAACATATTTCAGGAAAACGATTTTCTCCATTTTTCATTGTTTGGTTGGATAAGGAATTTAAAAAGGGAAACTAGGTTGCAAAAAAGTTTTCCATCTCTTTGTAACATTTTCCTTCAACATTTGAAGGAAAACTATTTTCCTCCATTCTCACATCCCCAACATCTCCATTTTCCACTTCTTAGCTGAGTAGTTTTCCATGAAACCAAACAAAGGAATTAGTTTTCCTTTTCTGCCAGAAAACGTTTTTCATGTAAAACCATTTTTCATGGACAATGTTTTTCGTCAAACCAAATCAATCCTTAATGAAACTGATAAAAGAATATGGGTTTGTGTAGCCTGGTAAGAGGTTGAAATTTAAGTTCTGGTGTTTTATGTGGGCTTAGACGAGCAAAATTTTGAAAGAAAGTGGACTGGCGTGAAGCGTTGGCCTCGCCCATTAATTATTAGCTATTAGTGTAACACTTATACATTAGCAGATGCCGATTCTAAAAAAAAGTTTCCTAGATCACAAAATTTCAAAATTTTCATGGAGTATTACAAAGTATAGAAGGCTCACTCATCGTGAGTTTCTAATCCCTCAATATCAAAGCTTAATTAAATTTCAACAATCAAATCAAGTAGTTTTCTCATTGAGACGTAAGTTGCGTCACATTCAGGCAACCATTTTGCCCGCCATTTTATAATACAACTATTATTTTGGCCCAAGCGATGCCTCAGGTCAGTTACAATTATCAAATATATTATCATTCACAAATTTCATAATTGATTTTATTAGATTTTCGTAATTTTTCGGTCTAGTGTAAAATTGAAAAATGGACGTTATGACATGATAAATTGTTTAAAAAAACTTCTAAGGATTTCGGGATAAAATAACAATTTCAATGAAATTGAGATAAGAGAATATTATTACCTTAATAAAAGTCTTAGAGATCAAAAAGCTTGTCTATGTCTTTATAGTTACATATAATTATAATACTTTATTATGTTTTACTTTGAAACATTAACTATTGAAATTGTAGTGGATTGGTGGTTAAACTAGGTCAATGCGTTTGATTCCTAGTAGCTACACGTTGTTAATTTTTTTACGGTTTTTTCACCAAATACCCCCGAGTTTTCAGAAAATTCACCAGGTACCTCCCATGTTTTCAAAATTCACCAGGTACCCCCAAGTTTTATGATAATACCTCAAAATGCCCTTAATGACTAATGGTGTTAACATCAGTTAGTCATTAAGTCAAATTTTAAAAAAAAAACCCTAATTAACCACTAACCTTAACCCTTACCCCTAACCCTAACCCTAAACCATTAACCTAACCCTAACCCACCTCCCACCACCCCATCGCCCCCACCCCACAACCCCCACCCCTCCCCCCCCCCGCGCCCCCCTCTCCCTCACCCTAACCCCCGTCGAATTCCCCTCTCCCCACCCCCCGTCATTTTCGCACCTCTCACCCCCACCCCCGGATTCCAGACCCCCCACACCACCACAATATTACCACCGTGTACCAAGTACAACCACGATCGGTCTCCACTCAAATGTCGTCGTTTCACTGAGAAAAATCATCGAAATTCCCGTCCACTTTGTAGAATCAGTGAAGAAACGTTCGAATCATCCTCGACCTTACGTTTCAAAAAACGATTCGATGGTTTAGGGTTAGAAAAATCATCGAGAGGTTGATCTTTGTGGAGAAGAAGCTTCGAGGAGAGAGAAACTATGGATGTGACACGATCGAAGAAATCGAAGAGAGAAATCGATGTGGAGGAGGGGTGCTGCGAGGAGGAGGGCTGGGGTGGAGGGGGCTGCGGTGGAGTGGGGCCGCGGAGCGAGTGGAGGGGCCGCGCCGCCGGGGGTGGTTAGGCCGGTTGGTGGTCTTTGTCGTCAATCGGGTGGGGGTTGAGGTGGGGAAGGGGAGGTGGTGGGGGTTGGGTGGTTAGGGCTTTAGAGTGGGGTGGGATCAGGTGGTGAGGTTCGGATTAGGGAATTAGAGTTAGGGGTTAAGGGTTAATCGGTTAATTAGGGTTTTTAAAAAAAATTAGGCTTAATGACTAACTGCGGTTAACGCTGTTAGTCATTAAGGGCATTTTGAGGTATTATCATAAAACTCGGGGGTTCCTGGTGAATTTTGAAAACATGGGGGTACCTGGTGAATTTTCTGAAAACTCGGGGGTATTTGGTGAAAAAACCGATATTTTTAAAATGAGATCATAAACATATGTATTAAAAACTTGAGAAGAGTGCCACGTTGTACATAAATTGGAGAGTGCCATTGTGACATCATTCATTTGATAGGAACGCCTTTTAATTTTTTTGTATAGATACTTCTCCTTCTCTTTTATTAGTCGCAAAGTTTGTTTGTTATGAGTATTTTAACACATACTCCTAACAATCAATAATTAACGTATAAGTTACAATTATAAAAATTTGATATTTTAAAATTACATATTACAATTATTCAGCATTATCTCACATTAAGACGCTAGCTTTTTACGTATTAGTTGATAAAATATGGTCAACTTCATAAAATTTGACCCTTATTATCAAATATTGCAAAAACAAAACACAAAAATTGGATGTATGGATTTCATAATTTATCGTGATGTCTAAGTAGATACGAAACTAACAAGCTTGCTTGGTGGAGGTGGTGGAAACTCACCTTGTGACTTGAGGTCACAAGTTCAAACTTACTACCTACTTGTGCTTGGAATAGGGATTCCCTTATATCCCCTCTACTTTCAAGCATTGACCTGTGTAGTTGGGCTGACTGGCTTGCAAGAGGTATTGGTCCAATAGGGTCCTTCTCATCAAGGGGTTCCCTAGTGCTCCCCTAGAAAAAGTAGATGCGAAACTGGTGATAAAATATTGGGCCGAGGGCCGGGATCTTCTATTATGTTAAGCACAGGATAGTGAGAGGAGAGATGAAAACCCCTTAGTGATGACTCCACTTTTTGGCCCTGTCTCCCCTTACATCTCTTTTTGTAAAAACACGGATCCAAAATTTAGAGGCTACTACTTGGTAGTGTAATTGATTTAATGGTAAGTGTTCAATTGACAATTCTATTTGCTCATGATATTAAGGGTCATATTCTATTCTCACTTTTAGAGGATGAGGATTTCTTCTCTCTATCTAAGGACTTGACTTGCTAAATTGGACTGATTGACTTGCGAGAGAGATACCAGATGTTTTTTGTAAAATTGATTATTTCATGATCATCAAACTATAATATTATACATTACCATTGAAATTTACAACCCACGAACTTAACTAGATTTCATACTACTATAAATTTCTTATACAATGGTGACAATTAATGTTCAATTTTGGTGAAATTCTACACATTAATAGTGTTGTTAGAGAATTTGTTTGACGGGATTTAGTTAGGTAAGTAAGAGATAAAAGGGTTGATAGTCTCACATAAAATGAAATTATAAATTTTGTTCTCACTAAAATCACCCAAAACATAAATAACAATCTAGCCAAACAATCATACTCCACAAATATAGCTCATATCCTTCAAATCGACTTTCTTTCTATCTTTTGTTGTCACTAATCATTCAACGTGTCCGCTCAATTTCATTTTCCGTGAATAAAATTATGATTATGAAGTTTTGTTCAACTTATTTTAACTTATATAAGATTTTATAAAATCAGATAAGATCAGATAAGATAAGATAAGATAAGATAAGATACGATAAGATCAGATAAGATAAGATAAGATAAGATAAGATAAAATAAATAAGATGTTAGACACACACAATAAACTATCTTATAAGATAAGATAAGATAAGACAAAATAAGTTGAACAGAACGGACCCTAAGTGTAGAAACTTTGATGTTGTGATTCCACTCAAAGGAGAGTTGCGAACTTGTGATCGTGGTGCCGTGGGAAACTAGCTTTGGCTAATTTCATCATTTCATGGTGGTTATGAGTTAATGCCTTATATTTCTAGAAATATACGTTTTTTAGGAACTAGAGATGTACTTTTAAATTAGTTTTGATAAATGCATATAACATCTTATAAGGTAAGCTATTAATCTGAATTCAGTTAATTAGTATTCTAAGATCATTATAAATTACTAGTAGTGGACAAAAACATTGAGTTGATCTATTTACTTTTTGAAGTCTCTTCCTTAACTCGCTTACTCAACTTACAATGATGCAAGTATATATGGACAAACACAAGAACTATATCCTATCAAATGTTTCATGCAACCAGCCAACCACAAGCAATAGTAATCACAATTCACAAGATAGCAAATTCACATATGTTTCTCTTATTATAGTTTGCAATAACAAATTGGAAATTCATATGAACCTAGTTCGTCGGTGGAGAACATACCCTCACCTACTACCTAAGATTTATTCCCTCATGTCTCACCACACTCCACATCGACCAAACCTCAAATAATGCCGCTTCTTTCGAATTATTTTCGCTCCGCTTCGATTCCGTATTCAATTTGGGCTTACTTTTCAATACAAATTATCTCAATCCAAAAGAATGCTTAGGCCTTACCTACCCAAGATTTATTCTCTCATGTCTCACCACACCGACCAAACCTCAAATAGTGGGCACTGCCCAATTTCCCCATTAATGCCCCACGTTTGACCCCACCTAAACTTGGCGCCAAATTTGAAAAACTTAAAAGGATGAACTTATGAAGCAAGTAGCTCAACTCACGGTTGTTAACAACACCACGTGTCTCCACCACGTAAGACTCTACCCTTTTTTCCCACTCATGCCACCTGTCTCTAATCTCATGCTTAGCTGTATCCTTCTTTCACCACACGATTTCTCACTTTTATGAATTGTAATTTGTATAGCAACTTCCGGAAAATGCCACACCTTTCAAAATACTTCACTTCCCTCGAAAAATAACCTCATCAAGATACATACTACCTCCGTTTTATATTAATCTACACACTTACACTTTTCACGCATGCCGATGCACTACTTTGAGCCTTTATATCTCTAATTTTGTATTTGTAAAAAATATAAAAAGTCGATATTCTAAAATTACATATCGAGACGAACCAAACAAGACCCCACATGACTATATTTTCTCTTAACCATAATTCACAAATGATAGTCAAAGGGAAGTTTGTGAATAGTGTCAAAAGTGTAAATGTGTAGATTAATATGAAACGGAGGTAGTATATGATATATACCAAGTTTATAAGTATTTATCTTAGTAACCGTCTAACAATTACTTTTGGAGTAATATGTTTAAACTTTCATCACTAGAGTGACTTATCATGTAAGTATTAGAAAAGTGATATATAATGATACAATTTGGAGATACTATTATACTTACCTATATGATAATCTACCTATTAGAGATAGAATACATAATATTATCAATTGTCGAGTTGATTTTTGCTAAATATTATTAATGATTATCTTTAGTTTATATATATCCGACGAGAAATTATGTTTTCCATTAGTTTTTGTTTTTGTTTTTGTTTTTAAGGGGTGTTTCGAAGAAATTTACAAAGTCATTAAATTATCCTTGTGAACTATGATTTTAGGAGTGTTATATTCATTCTAATATTGCTATTTTTTCATTACTAAATTCCATAAAAAATATATATTCCATAAAAAATATATATTTTGCAATCTCATTTTTAATCTATAATAATTTATCTGTCTATCTTTATTTTATATAATGCGGGGAATTTGGTTTTTATATTCGTTCTGGCCTTATAACAAGAAACTTATTAGATACTACTATTTTTTTCCCTTTTAGTTTTTAGCTTCGGAAATTAAAAAATGGCCTTTCATTCGTGGAAAGACGACTTTAAATTTATTGTACAACTTATATAATAAACTGAAAATAAAAACCAATAGAAATATCAAAACGAACTCTTAGCCAATAAATTCATTTTCAAACCTTTAAAAAATAATTTTTCTTAAAGGACCTTAAAAGATGAATATAAAACATATAATATTTAATTATCAATTTTATCAACTTAGAGATATATACGAAATTCACCTAATAATTTGTACCATTGCCCAAAGAAACTATTTTTTTAACGGATATATATTTGTGAGAATTGAGGGTTCCCTTATTTGTTAATTAAAATCGTGGGTTATCTTTATCTATTTATTTAATTATTTATTAAGTATTTATTTATTTTCCAAATAGCGCACCAATTTATGTGGTGTAAACATTCTCACCCCAAAAAAATTATATATACGACCCTAGACCCTTCTTCCACTACTTCTTAACCTAACCAAAAACCCTTATTTTCTCTATAAAACCATACTTCTTGTGACAAACCAAAATCAATTTATTATCATGGAAATTGAAGAAGGTATTAAGTGTAATTATGATTATGATCATGATTATGATCATGATTATGTTTGTATGACACCCAAACATGACGGGTGTCGTATTCCGGTGTCAAAAGTTCCGCCACCGCCGCCGAAGAAGAAGAGATGCTCCGACGGAAAGAAACGGGTCGACCCGCCTAAAGAGGGTTATTTTAACCCGCCTGATTTGGAGCTAATTTTTACTCCATTTCCTCAAACTAGTAGGCAAGCGTGTGCTTAATTATCAATTAACGATTATTAACTAACCCTCTTTTTTTTATTGTTATCATTATGATCAATATATAATTATTAGTCGGTTTAGATTTAATTAAGGGTAGTAGTAGGAGGAGGGTTTATTTTGGGTACATAATGATCGTATTTTTGTTGATATGGTTTTTGTAAGATAATTTAGTATTAGTATTTTATATGCTTTTTTTGATTAAGTAGCTTAGCCCTTGTTTTTTGGGATGACATTGTATTATATTATAAAGTTTTAGTTTATGGTGTTAAATGTTAATGTTGATAAGTATTATTATTATTTTGGATGTTTTTTAAAGTAATTTATGTTTGATTTTCATGGTAACTTGTCCCTTTTTGTGAGTAATTTTTAGTATACTTCATCCGTTCCAAAATAAGTGAAACACTTGTCTCAAAAAGCTCTCACATAAATGAGAGAAGTGTTTCACTTATTTTGGAACGGAGTATCATATATGTACTGGTTGCATTCGGAGGAAGTACAATCAGAAAGTACAATTTGATGATGCCAAGTTATATTTTGGTGTAGTTGGTACGACTTGGGATTTTGACCCAGTATATAAGTTTAATCCGTCAAATGCGGTTTTGGGGATGACATAAGAATTCTCTTATTCTTCCCTAAATTTCAGGAGTCTAAACTGTAAAACTCTACGAGAAGTTATTATTTAAGGCCGTGTTTTTTCAAGCTGAATTGAAAAAAATTTAAGGGTGTTGAACTGATTTAAAATTTTGGGAATCTGGGAGTGTTAGGCCTGCTTTCTTGACTTATTGTTCGGTTTAGCTCTTCAGCTTCAATTCGTCCCACCAAAAGTAACGCCTTAAAATGCTATATGGAACGGAACTTAAATAATATGTTGAAAAGTATAGTCTCAAAGAACAGGGTCTTATTATTTGTATAGGGCAATGCAATTTGACTCTAGACAACAATCATATGTTAAATTGAATGTTATTATTATAATTTGTCTTTATTCAATTTGATTAATCCAAGTATTAGAGCTTAGCTCAGTTATAGATAACTTAGAGCCAAGTTTCTTTTTGTTCAGTTTGGTTTTTTAGAATTTGGAGCAATTCAAGATTATGTCGTGGTTTACTTGTTGGCTTGACACATAGGCTGCTTAAGTAATCAACTTGCAAACTTGTGCTAATTATGTCCTATTTTATTAGCCATGATCCTCAATCAGAATATTGATTTGTCATAACAGTTCTGTACAACTTTTACTTAGGCCTGGCAGGTGTATCTTGAAGTAAATGCATTCAATACAAAGCTTTAGGAGGCCGGTTGCTTTTAGAATTGACACTGTATTGACTTCTTGTTGGCCAATTTCCATCTTTTTCTTCCATATGAGAGAACTTACATATAAGTCGCTCTTAACTCTTAAGGTCAAATGGCCTAAAGCCTTAATATCATAGGACATTTCATCCCTGTTTTGTTCCACTTATTTTCAATCCTTATAAAGAAAAATGAGTTCACATAAATTTTGATAAGGTTTAATTAGTTCAGAAAAAGTAAGGTTTGAGGCACCCACGAAATAAGTTTGAATGAGTTCAGTTATGGACTAATAAGGTCTATTAAGTTTAGATAATGTTAGTTAAGTTCGATTATTTTGGATAAGTTGCGTGTTCGGATAAGCTAAAAGAAATTGAAAAGAACGGAGCCTTCCATATGATTAGGCCTTTGTCATAACTACTGAGGATAATGCATTTTTGTAATTAGTAGGTGTTTCACACTTTTGTTGGAGGAAAATTTTGTAATTGTGCTTTGTTCTCTTTATCTTATTAAAAATGATCCGGTTTCGGTAAAAATAAGTTCGAATATTTAAGTTCAAAAGAACAAGCCCGAAAAAACTAAAGTTTAATGCAAGAAAAATAAGTTCGTTTTGTAAAAAATAAGTTGAAAAGAACAAACTTTTACTACCTCCGCTTTTTTT